>PVKS010024380.1:0-31156 GCA_004027875.1 Aplodontia rufa
AAAAATACAAAAGATTTAAAATAATTATAAAAACATTAAAAATTTCATAAAGATTAAATCAAAATATAGATTTTAAAAAAGGGTCAAGGCATTATAGATCGTGCACATCTCACCATCAAAACTAATCTACTTATAAACAAAAAGGGGGAATATACTGCCCCATGAGACCTACTTAATCATATCCTTTTATTCTTAATTTTTAAATTTTGGATGTTAACAATAATACCCACAACCAAACGCCATTGGCATCCTAGTGGCCGACCCTATGCACAAGTCATGTAAAAAGATCCCATTGATAACCAATGACATGGACCCGACCCGGTCTTAATCTGGGGTCAAGGTAGTGTTTGTGTTTTTCCACAGAAAAATGATGGTCCCCAAAAGATTCCAGAACAACTTGTGCGTCAGCTTTCTGCTTCTGATGGGACATCAAAATTACACGGAACCCTACTGAGCTTTGTTCCTGCTAAAAGGGATTTCCTGACTCCTCCCTCCTCTGTGTCCCGGCAACAATTCCTGTTCCAGTGAAAGTGAAGGTGAATGCCCAGAACTTTCAGCTCTATCAAACCTAAAGGGATTTCGGATTCACAGCAGCTATTATGACAGCCATTGTGGCTGCAACTGCAGCTGCTGCGGCCGCGGGACTGGCTACGCACCATTCAGTGGCTACAAGGACAGCAGTAAATAGATTGTTCAGCCAAACTGCGACTGCCCTAAGAATTCAATAGCAAATTAATGAACATTTACAAGGGGACATAATGCTGTTGTGATATTTCACATGTATTGTTCCCCACTGTTCAAAGATATTTGTGTAACACTTGTTTCTTATACTACACACAATTTGTCTAGTCTATATCTCATCTAAGTAAGATGATGAGAGGCCCTTGGAACAAGAACTTTAAAAATTTAACCACTTTGTTTATTAGAGAAATTAAGGCTCTAATTGAGAGCAGAGTTCCACCTATGTCTTTATTTGGCTTGCTACCAGGATGTCAAAAGCCCTTAAAAAATTGATCTGGCGTTGGTGCCTAGATTGGAGTGTTAAGTTTAGATATAATTTTCCTCATTTATCGCTCTTACAGCTGATGGCAGCAGCAACAGACTAAAAATCATACAATATCCTGCTGGCACAGCAGCAAAGGCAAGACCCCCCCCCAAAAGTATGATTTTGTATGTTAAAAGAGACATGAGTCCTTGAATCAATGACGGGTACGATGGAATGGATGCCTTGCTGACCTAAGCCAGGGAAGCAACCATGCTGTTGCCCATCCCCATGATGGGTAAAGAGGGTTATCGCATTCCACAACCTAAGACAGATCCTGGATGCTTTCAAATAAAATAAAAAGGGGGAATTGTTGGGGTGTAGCCTTCACCCCCATTTTAACAGCTGCCCTAGGGCGATCTTGTTACTATTTCCATAAGTTCCTTCAGAAAGGGCTGCTAGGTCCTGCTTTGTTATGCAAAGAGTTAGAGTGGGTTGGAATGTGCTGCTACCTAGTTGTTTGTACTCAAAATCTGCATAACCCCTGGCAACTCCCTTAGAAGGATTATTGATTCCTTGGCTGTCTCCCCTCCTCCATATATAAAAACCTGTGTGCCTTGATAATAAAGGGATTCTGGGCTGCCATCAGCTGCGTGTGGTTGACTCGTTTTTCCCCGGTTAGGAGGGAAGGGGTCCCCTGACGAGGAGGGGCCCAGAGGGGCCCAGTTTCCAGCTGTCGGCACTCACCCTCCTCCTGATTGGCTCCCGGGGGACAATCCAGCCCCCCACACTTCCTGTGCAGATTGGTCTGTTTCTCCATCTGGTAAATGTCATGTTAGTTTAGCATCAAACTTGACATTCCATTGACCAAAGCTGGCCTGAAGGTATGTTTTGTTTGACCCACATAAGATTTGAAGAAGAAAAAGGTGCCAACATTAAAAAATTAAGATGTTGAATATAAAATGTTTCCATATGTCCCTTGAAAAATCAGAAGATGGGGCAACTCTGAGCACATGTGTCTGCCTGGCAACAATATACTAGGACCAAAAAGATTCTGCCTGCTTAGGTAAGGCATGTATTCTCAGTTTCTCAGTTTGCCAGCCACCACCTGCCCCTCTTAACTCATTTATATGATCTGCTTGGCCCTGTAGATATTTTGATTTTTGGCCCTCTGGATAGCAGGAAACTGTGATCAGGTCATAATAAGAAGTCCAAGTTTGTGCTTATTTGTTGTAATTTTTTTTTGTGTGCTACTGGGGATAGGCTTCAGGCATCCAAGGCAAGTGCTCTACCGCTGACCTATATCCCCAGTCTTTGTGGTAGTTCTTAAATAGCTGGTTTTCATTTTGAGAGGTGAACTGAACAAGTCCTTTCTGTCAGTCAGGATATACAGTAACAATAACTCCCAAATCTCAGTACTTTAAACACCCAAGGTTTATTATTTTGCTTATTCATACAAACCTAGACACAAAGTATTCTCTTGTTTTCATATGCATGGAGACAGACATGAATGCACAGGTATACACAGAACATGAATGCATGCAAAAATGTATTTAGATACTGGTCAGCTTAAACTGCACAACTCTTTCTTTCCTGGAAATTTAAAAAGATCCCAGGACCCAAGAAGGAGTATGAGAATATCCACCCTTGACCAAGGAAATGCCCACACTATAAAAGGAACTGAAAGCTAACAAAGCACCTAAAAGCTTAAAAAAAAAGCCTGACACTTGTACTATAAATTCCATGCTCAAATCTGTAAATAAAATACCAAATATGCAGTGCTTGTGGGCTACTGGTTCCCTGCCCCAATGAGGCAGCCTCTGCCTCTGGGCTTCTAACTCAGGAGGGAGATGGATCCCAGACGCCCAATATGCAGAGAGACTGAGGGAGCTGGGCTGGGTCGGAGAGAGGGGCCCACAGGTTGGAATCCTCTTCCTCCAGCAGGAGCTACAGGCAGGAAGAAGGCATATCAGATCACATCTCCTTCCCCTCCCAGCAAATCCTTCTGCTTACCCTATCTGATCCAAGCCTCACCCTTGTTCACATGCATATTGTGGAGATCTCTTGCTAATTTCCTCACCTACAATCTTCCTCCAGCCACCCCATCAAAGCCACCATACTTGTCTTTCTCAAGCTCAATTTCTCTGAATATATCTTGCCTAGTTCAGAAACATTCCCAGGCTCCCCTCTGTGCACAGTTGTGCACAAAGCTCAGCATGCCAGATCTCCACAATCAGAAGCCTCTCTAGCTGCATCTCTCCCTGTTGCAACAATTCCTTTTGGCCAATCCACCATTGGACAGAGGATTTTCAGCCTTCTCTTTCTGTCCCCAGAGTGGTTCTCACTCCTCAGAGTTCCTATGATCATGCCACTGAGCCTCATGAAAGCATCCAGATTCCCCAACCAGAATAGAAGCTCCTGGAAGGTGGTTATCACCTTCCAGGTCAGACACAGGTTACTTCTTCATTCCCTCTTCAGACTTCAGCAGGTAGCTAGGGTCTGGAGAGAAAACCTTGGGCTGGAATCAGGAGACAGGCTTCCACACCATCTGGCCATAACCCCTTTGACAAATCCCTGCCTCTCTAATTTACCTTAACATCAGGACACTGGACATTTGCTGTTGAGCACAAAATGGGTGAATGTGATTCACTGAACAAGCCTCAACTAAAATCCCAGAAGCAAGGCTGAGGAACTTGGGAGCCTGGACCTGAGGATATCCAACTTGTTAACCCCTTTCCTCATCTCCATGGTTAATCTTTTCTTGCTCTAGTGACTTCCATTTACCACCAGGTCCTCATCTCATCCTCTCCTTTCAGGAAGCAAGTTACCTGGTGGGCCACAGGGGTGGAGCAAGGAGATCCAGGCAGGGTTGGGGGGAACAGAAGGGGTCAGGCGGGGAGCCTGGGATGAATCTTTCAGACCCACAAGGGCCTCAGCTGCCTCCCTCTGCAGCTGCCGCTCTGAGGGGGCAGAGGTCCAGGCCAGGCGAGAGGCTCCAGAGGCCTGCAAAGGAAAGGGAGGGAAGCAGACTGGGAACCCCCACTTCTGCCCACCCTGCAGGTACCTCTGCCCATGGTTCCTTTACAGTCCCTTGCTTTTTCCCTTCCCCAGACTCAACCTCCTCCCTGGGTCCTGGATGCCACTTCTTTCCCAGGACCTGTGGCTGTAGCAGAAGAGAGTCTGGGGTGCCACAGGATTGCAGTATCAGAGTTGAGCATCTAGAAACAAGGAGAGATTGCCAGGGCATATCAAACACATAAACACATTTTGATCTGAGAATCTGAAAGCCTGCTGGGCTGCTGGACTTAATGGGCTTGGGTAAATCCTGAACACTGTCTTGGCCTCCTTGTTTTCCTTAAGAAATTGTTGGTGTCAGTTTTTAAAAAATGGACAAAATAATAGAGGGACCGAGATTAAGTCCCTGCCCTACCCAACTCTGGTTTCTTCCCCCATTTCCCTATCCCACCTTCAACAAGCTTTCTCTAATGGCCTCTGAGGCTCTTGCTGTCAGGGTCCTCCATTTCAGTAGGCAATCCCAACACATCTTATCTGTTCAGAAGGATTTAATAGCTACTATTTGTCATGGTCAGGGCCTGGGGGCTAGGTGTATAATGCTTATTATTGTTAATTATTTTGACAACTGGAAAGTAATAGCATCTCTTCTTTACCAATAGAAAAACAGACAAATACAGACACTTGTTCAAAGGTTCACAGCTAAGAAAATAGTAGAGCCGAGAGAGCTCTGCCTCACCTATAAGTCTGTGACCTTTCTTCTCAACCCCTATGGTGTCCATCAGAGTTAGGCTCAAAATAAATACACATCCTTCTGTCCCTACTCACGTGTGAGGCAGGCTAGAGGGCCCTTGGGGCTCTCCAGAAAGAGGAGCTGTCAGTACCGAGCGAGATCCTGGGAAGGTCGGGAGGGACCCATGAGTGGGCAGCCGGAGGGAGGTGCCAGGGTCAAAGCCTAAGGAGTATAAAAGAATGCAGAGTGTATAAGGATCAGAGTTCATGGCTCTGTCCTCCCTGTCTCCACCTGTGTCCTTTTCCTCTTTCCTTTCTGATAGTGGCAAACTGGTACTCAAATATCTTCTTACCAGGGAAGGGATGCAAAGGGACAGCAGGTTCTTGGCACAGCAAGCGGCACACAACTGGGGGTGGCATGGAGAGGCCTGGAGGCAGCCAGTGCCCTGGTCCCCAAGGGCCGGGAGGCACTGGAGTCCATGGCAAAGGTAAGGCTTCTGGGGGACGGCTGAGCAACAGAGGCCCACAGGAGTTCTCCTGAAAGGGTAGAGGGTGCAGGTTAGAGTTCGCTACAAGGCTAGAGAAGGAGTGAGTGTATTCTGGGTTGATTGTAGGACCCCAAAACTATGGGGGGATCTTAAAAATCCCACCCTTTCATTTTGCCCACACAAGTGACTTGCCCAAGATTACAAGATAGGACAGTGTAGGGGCCAGAATATTGAGGGCACAGAGGAAGGGGTTTCAGCAGGAGTTAGGGTGGGGGCCATTCCGTCAGAGCACAGGCTCCCTTACCTTCCCAGGAGGTGTCAGTGCCAATGGGAGTGCCCCATGGGGACTCTGAGGTTGGGGTGCTAGGTTCTCCTTTCCAGCTGTGAGAGACCAGAAAGCTCTGGTGAGTCTTTTCTCTTGACCTCAATTTTATCCCAGCCCCATCTGAGTTATTCTCAGTTCATCTCCCTCTGACCATGTTCTACCTGCTGATCTCCCTGTACCATCACAACACTTGATCTCATTTTATAGCTGAGGTGACATTGCCTAGGGTCAAAGACCAATTCAGTAGCACGGCCAGGACTCTTTTTCCCTACTTAGGCTTTCTACACCCAAATCCCTGACCCATTCCCA
This sequence comes from Aplodontia rufa, assembly GCA_004027875.1. Lineage (NCBI taxonomy): Eukaryota > Metazoa > Chordata > Mammalia > Rodentia > Aplodontiidae > Aplodontia > Aplodontia rufa. The sequence continues at coordinate 5,849 of PVKS010024380.1, forward strand.
CCCAGAGACGCTCACAGGGGACCCCTGGTCGAGTCGCTCCCTTCTTGACACGGCTGGGAGCTTTGAGAGGAGCTGCCCCTCTTCTCATCAGTCCCTGGGCCAGATGCCTCTTCAGCTGAGCCTCTTGCTGCCTGCGCAAGGCAACCTGGGCAGCCATGACCCTTCGGCGCTCCCTAAAAGGAAAAGTGCAAGTCAAAAGTCAGCCACCCTTTAGAAGAAGCCCACGCTTTCCCCCTCCCTAGACCGCATACTCACAGGATGAGGACACATTTGTGACACTCGCAAGCCTGAAAGAGGCAGAGGCGCTTGTGGCCCTTGAGGTGGGCAGTGACGCCATGGTTGCGGCAGCGAGCACAGGTTGGAGAGCGACTTACAGCTCTTCTGGGGATAAGCTCTGTGCTCTGGGGTGCTCTGGTCTCACCCACCAGGGCAGAGTCAGCAGGGCAGTGGTGTGCAGCAGGTGTTTCATTGGGTTCCATGATCTAGGGGCAGGAGTGCCAGTTCAGGATGGTCATTTGGGCCCTTCTGCCTTGGAAAGGCTACATCTGTGATTCCCTCTGAACCAGCTTTCACTCTGACTTTGCCTCATGACCTTTTTCATGGATCTTCCTTCCTAAGAACCCCATCTCCTCTTTTCTTTCTTAGGTATGTGTTCAATGCAAACATCTTTCTCTTGCTCATCTGCACCCTTTCCCATGACAGATTCCAGTTTCAGGCATACACATCCCTCCTGCCCCACCTCAATGACACCTACACCCCTTTTCCACAAACACCCCATTCCCTCCGACAGTTTTTCCTGGCATCCTTTTCAACAATTGTCATCCTAAGGTTAAACAAAAATATTTTGATGTCCCCCTCAATTCTTAGTCGCACGATGCTCTGCAGTTCAGGAATCAGCCTGCTCCTTGCACTGCTCAGTCTGAGTTTGTTGTTGCACCCCAGTGATTAACATAATTCTAATGGCTTCCTCGCCCTGCTTTCTTTTTTCTTTTCGGGCAGTGCTGGGGGATTGAACCCATGGCGTCGCGTACACTAGGCAAGCCCTCCACCACTAAGCCACAATCCCGGCCTGCTCCTTGCCCTACTTTCAATAGCTACTTTAATTCAGGGCTTCCCTCACTGGACAAATTGTGCTGAATTCCAGCCCAGTGCCCGGTCCTGTCCTGATCAAGGCCAAAATTCTTTAACTGATAGCATCAATTTCTCCAGCGCATCTCCCAGGCACCCGGGATTTCACACAAACCTACGAAGTCATGGCTGCATCCGCTGATGCCCCTGAACCCGCTTCTAGCAATTAATCTCAGCCATTCCCCAGTCCTCATGCAACTATTTCTCTCGTGCACCGCCTCCAGTAGCCATCCCCCCAAACAGGGGACTAGTGGCTCCGCCCGCTCCAGTCCCTGGGAGGGGGCTGGGCACGAGACCGCGCCCAGGGGCCCGCGGGGTGGGGGAAGGGAGAAGGGAGGCACGAGGAGCACGAGGGGACGAGGATGCCTGCGGGGGAGATCCAGTGCCAAGTCAGAGGAAGCAGAAGGGACAGGGAGGGGGGGTGGTGTTCGCGCCCCGGTCCGTGGTTACCACAGCCTCGAGAGCAGAGTCAGACTCAGACAGGAGGAAGCCAAAGGAAAGGACGAGAAAGTGGCTAGAGGAACGGCTGTGCTCGCGCCGGTTTTCCCGCCCCTTCCCACAAAGGCCAATGAGCTTCAAGCACCGCCTCCCTCTGCTCAGGAGGGCGGCCAATGCGCTTTGAGGTCCTTGAACTGACGGCCCGCCCCTTCCCTTCTGTCCGCTTCTCCGCGCACTAGACTATTAGGCCAGCCAATAGCGCGTCGAGTTAGGTCTCGTGGCCCTTATCCTTACCCCCTGTGGCTCGACTTCTTAGATTGTTCGTCCCCTTTTGGAGAAGGTGGCCAATGGGGCGTCGAATACCACCTCCGGGACCGAGGCTGGCCCTGCCCCCCCAGGAACGGTAGGTGCGGCTCCGCCCCCAGGCGTTGAACCAGACTGGGGGCGCATGCGCTGTCTCATCCTTCTGGCCTGAGCCCTGGACCTTGCCTTCCTCTGCTGCGTCGGCCGATCCTGGCTGCGCGGACAATTTTGTTCTTTTTTCACTTCTCTTCCTGTTCCCCGACTCTGAATCTACTTTCCCTCGTATACAGTACCCCACCTTGTGATTTCCCTGTTTCCTTCCAGGGTCTCTCCTTCTCGGGTTGAGCCCCTTTTCCTGTGTCGAGCCCTCTCTCTGCCCATCTTGCTGCTTTTTGGACCCACGTTCTCCTGGTTGCTTATTCGCCGATGTTTTAGCCTAGCCCCGTTTCTTGTTTCCAGAGACACTTCTGTACGTTTGTCTTTGAGACCCTCTGCCCTCTGTGTGCCTCTTCAGGATTTCAACCCTTCCCAAAGCGCCTCTTTCATTGTGGTCTCCTCTGTTTCCCTATAAGACCCATCCGGCGCTTTCCCTTCCCGGCCTGTGTGTGATCTCCCCTGCTCTGATTCTCCTGCTCTGTCTCCTTTTCTTTCCTTGAGTGCCCCACTCCTCCTTTTCCTGCTTCTTTGCTGTGCTGACTCCCTGCAAGATTCTATTCCACCAAGTTGCGGCTTCTCTCTCTCTGTAGGTTTGCTTTTTGCAGGGGTAGTAGCATTCCCTCCGACCCCTCCGTCCTTAGTTCTTTCAGGATTTGGTTTCGAGTCTTTTCTGGTTGTGTCCTCCCTCACTTGTGCTCGGATTGTTCTGTCCTGTCGTTTTGCCCCGCCCTGGGGCTGGTGTGTGGCAGTTCCTCTGATTGACACCACGCCTCTTTGAAATTCTTTATTAGCCTTCATTTCCCCTTCCTGAGTCTCATCATTTCAGTGGGTCTTAGCTTCTTTGCCACAGATTTCTGGGTCACAGTCCCTGCGTGTCCATGGCATCACAGGCTTGAAAAGGGTGCCAGAAGTGACCTCCAGCTGGACTGCTGTGCAGGGGAGCCACACTAGATAAAAGTGGAAAGGTTGTTTGGGGTCAGCGTGGGGGGGTGGTGAGGTGGGGGAAAGTGGAATGCCAGCTAGGCAGGTTGAGCTGGACCTCTAAACGGGGAAAGGAGAGGGAGAGAGGAACCAACATTTGTAGAGAGTTCAGCATTTGCCTGCTACATTATATTAATAATCTTATTAATCTTCACAATGATTCTATGAGATATTATTAATACATTTTATAAATAAGAATGCAGACTTAGTTCAACAAATTTCAGAAGATCACATCTAGTGAGTGGCAGGATAAAGATTCCAACTTTGGTGTCTCTCTTTCCCTTTTTCTTTTGTGTGTGTGTGTGTGTGAGAGAGAGAGAGAGAGAGAGAGAGAGAGAAAGTAGTTTTTCATGTGGCTTTCATGTGCTCAGACACCTAGTTGTATATGGTGCTGGGGTTCCAACCCATATCCTCAAGCAAGCCAGTCAAGCGCCTTAACAGCTGAACCACTGCTCCAGCACCCTTGGTCCCTGAGTGCAAAGTATATGAACTTTGTATCCAATCCTACATTGTTTTAGTTATTTCCGCTAATCCCTAGTCCCCACTTTCGTTCCCTATCCTTTCTATACACAGTTATTCTAACTGTGTTATTCTAACTTAATTTTAGTGTTTTTGTGTGTATTCTGCCAAGATGTGTAGTTTTATATACATATTTTAAAATTTATGTACATGATATTATTACTTACTATTTAAAATAATATCCACTATACCTTTATGATTCATCCATTTACACTCGTGTACATCTAATTAGTTGCCTCTAACTGTTATTTTCTGTGGTGTGCATAACATGTTTTGCATGTTATGCATTCAGTTGGTTTCAGGGAGGAATGTTCCTTTTGCATCAACTTACCCATCCTCATAAACCCAAGGAAATTTTTTTATATGGACTGAGGATATAGACCAGATTTTTTTTTCTTTTTTGGTACCAGGGATCAATCCCAGGGGCACTTAACCACTGAGCCACATCCCCAGCCTTCTTTATTTTATTTTACTTTTTTAGAGAGAGGGACAGTGTGTGAAGAGAAAGAACCAATTTCATTTGGCTCTCATTGCTCTGACGCTTCATTTTGTTGCTGGAGTTCATATCTGTGTCCTTGTGCATGCAAGGCAAAAACCTTAACCGCTGAGCCACTGCTCCAGACCCTTATTTTTTATTTTGAGACAGGGCCTCAGTAAGTTGCTAAGGCTGACTTTGAACTTGCCATCCTCCTGAGCTGCGGGGATTACAGGTGTATGCCACTGTACCGTACTGGCCAGAAATGGGTATTTATATACTTAATTTGATTAAATATTTGTCAGACTTCCTTCTGCAGTGCTGTTGTTGGGCCTGAGACACTGATCAGAACTCTCAACTCCTCTGTTCCTCAGGGTCCAGGAAATGGCTCTATCCATCATCACCCCAACCATCCCATGAACAGCAGTGCACATGATCCCTTTATTCTCACATTCCTCCCAACACTTGTCTTTTTCCAGCTTTCTGATTGTTATCAGTCTTAAGAGATGTACAGTTTGAGGAAACTGCTTTTCCTGATTGTTGCTGGGTTTAGGTGTTCGCCTGTCTGGCTTGCTCACGTGAGGATTGTTTCTTCATGTGCTTGGTCTGTTTTCCTACAGGTTTGCTCTCTTTTTCTTGTTGATTTTTTCAGGAGGTCTTTGGCAATTCTTGTTGGTTTAAGGCATTACACATATTCATTCTCTAGTCCTCCTTGTGGGGAGTGAACCCATAGCCTGAAGCATGCTAGGGAAGCCCTCTGTTACTGAGCTACATCCCTTGCCCTGCATTGTGTATATTATTATGCATTGCCTATTATTTTAGAAGTTTTTCACTTTTAGGTTTTCAAATTTATCAATGTAGTTTTTTTTAAAAGACAAAGAGGGACAGTGAGAAGGAGAGAAATAAGTTTTTATTTAATTTTTCATGTGGCTTTTGTTGCTTCAACAGTTGTGTATGTGGTGCTAGGATTTGAACCTGGGTCCTTGTGCATGCCAGGTAAGTGCTCTAACTGCTCTAGCCCCCGGCAGCCCTTTTTTAGATTTAATTTTGAGTCAGGGTCTCTCTAAGTTGCTTAGGGCCTTGCTAAGTTGCTGAGGCTGACTTTGAACTCAGCCTTCTGAGTCTCTGGGATTATAGGCCTGAGCCACCACACCCGGCTGCATCTTCTCTCTTGAGCGCATTTGCCAGATAATTATAATATTAATGTTTTCAAAGATTGAACATTAGTTTTTTTGGTAATAATGTGTGTTGTTTACTATTTCGTTGATTTTACCATTTTTATTTCTATTCTGTTTTTGGTTTTTTGTTTTATTTCTATTCTGTGTGCTTCATTTTTCCTTTTATAACTTCTTGACCTATAATTCATGAACATATTTGTTTTTCAGTGTTTTTTGTGTCCTGATAAACATATTTAAAAGTATAGATTTACTTATTTTATTTTGCTTATTTTTTTCATCTGGTTTTTGTTTTTCTGTCACTTACTTGTATATGTGGTGCTGGGGGCTGAACCCAGGTTCTCATGCATGCAAGGCAAGCACTCTACTGCTGAGCCACCTCTCTAGCTCCTAGATTTATTTATAAATACTTCTTTGTGTCCCAAATTTTGGTATGTTCTTAAAAAATTCATGATTTTGAAATGATTATTGGCTTACAGAAAGTTGCAAAACTAATACATGAAGTCCCTTGAACCCTTCCTCCAGCTTCCCCATGGAGGCATCTTATATAACTGTACAATATGAATAGAAGTTGATATTGTTACAATACTCTTAGTCAACAGATGTCATTCAGTTTTCAACTGCTTTTGCATGCATTTATGTGTGTATGATATGCATTATATTTATTATTATTCAGTCATAAACTCTAACTTTCTTATAGAACCTAGGGATGTTTAGCAATCTTGTATTGACTTTCTTTTTTTTTTTAAAGAGAGAAGGACAGTGAGAGACAGACACAGAATCAATTTTTACTTAGTTTTTCACATGGCTTTCATTGCTCAGACACTTAGTTGTGTATGTGGTGCTAGGTACTCGCTCATACTGGGCAAGTGCCTTAACTGCCAAGCCACTGCTCCAGCCCTTGACTTCTACTCATAGGAGGAGTTTTGTTTTTTTTTTTAAGAGAGAGAAAGAGAGAATCAATTTTATTTATTTTTTCATCTGATTTAAGTTTTCTCAACACTTAGTTGTATATGTGGTGCTGAGGTTCAAACCTGGGTCCTTGTGTATGCCAGACAAGTGCTCTACTGCTGAGCCACCACTCCAGCCCCTTCTCATAGGGGCTTCAAGTGTCCATTTGCTGTTCTGATCTCATTGTGTCTGCCTGGAGAACAGCCTGGGCAATGTGGTCCTTCAGATCATCAAGGTTAGTGGGAGGACCTAGGTGGGAGAGTGAGAGCTATGCTGTGCTTTGAGAAGCTGATGTGGGTGTGGGTTAGATTAGAGGGGAGACCATAGAGATGGAAAACCTGTGTCCCTGAAGGTCTCAAGTAACTGATGCAGTCAACTTTCTGCTCCAGAAACAGTGACCCAGAGGTTGGGTGGACAGAGAATTGAGGGACTGACAAGAACTGAACTTGGAACCTACACTGAAATTGGTTCCAGACTGACTTTTAGCATCCAGGACCCAGACGCAGGATCATGGGACCCCAGTATTTGAAACCTGTGCAACTGCTCTGCCTCCTAGGGGCCATCTCTTCTCCACCTCGTATGTCTTATGGGGCTGAATGCTATAAGACCTCAAAAGGTGGGAGGCTGGATTCATGTCACTTGGGGAAGGAGGGCTGGGTATCTAGGTCCCAGGCTGAATTCTTGGTTGGCAGTTCAGGGGCTGAAAATGTGGGGCAGATGAGTGGAGGTCCATTCTCTTTTTAGGGACTGGAGCACTTTTGTGCTATGAAGCAACAGCCTCAGCCTTCAGAGCTGTTGCCTTCCATAACTGGGAATGGTTGCTGATGAGGAGCATGGTGTGCAAGCTGAGAGAGGGCTGTGAGGAGACGCTGGTGCTCATTGAGGCAGGTAAAGTAGGGTGGGTCCAGTGCGTCCCCTTCTGCTCACTCTGCCACCAGGTCCACTCCCAGCACTCAGGACGGGAGGTTCAGATGTTCATGTCATTGTATATTTGGGAATATATCAGGACACAGGCAAGAGCAGGGATGGTCCCAACTATGTATAGTGTAGGCTGACTAAGAGGGTAAAATGGAGATGGGCAGATCCTCGGAGGAGGGGCAAATCTGGGGGAGAGGAAAGGATGGGACACAGGGAGGGAGGAGCAGAGGGATTCCTGCATACAGGTAGAAGGATGAGGAGACATGGATGGAGACCTCAGCATCACCCGTGCAATCGCAGTGATGAACATGGGGAAGAGGTCAAGGTGGCAGTGGGGCAGAGTGGGTACAGGAAGCACAGGGGTGAGGGAGAAGAGTAGACTTTAGGTGAGGCCAATGCCACTGATCAGAACTCTGTAATCCTCTGTTCCTCAGGAACCAAAAGGGGAGTTTTGGGTTTTAAAGGCTGCAGCCCAAGCGTATCTTATCCTCGGCAAATCTCCTACCTTGTTCCACCTCCCGGAGTGTCCATTGCCTCCTACAGTCGCGTCTGCCGGACCTTTCTCTGCAATAACCTCACCAACTTGGAGCCTTTTGTGAAACTCAAGGCTAAATTTCATAAGTTTACTTCAGTTTCTTACCATACTTGCCCAACGTGTGTGGGCGAGCACTCTAAGGATTGTCTTCCACATTTTGTCTCCTCTGAGGCTTGTCCCTATGCTGCCTCTACCTGTTACAGTTCCACCTTCAAATTTCACGCAGGTGAGAGGAAAGGAACTTTATCAAATGCTTACTGTATGCCAGGTGCTATTTAGTGACTTCAAACCTCTGAGAGGCTGATGGGATTCTGGGTATAGGGGACCAGTCACAAGGATTCCAAGGAGGAAGGAGGAAGGTGCTTGGTGTGCAAGTCTCTGGTGGGATAGCAGGTGTCCTGGTTGGTGAGGGGCCTCTGGGAAGTGGTTCTCTTGAAAATGTCCCTGAATCTTCCCTTTCTTCCTTATAGGGTTTCTCAATACCACCTTCCTTATCTTGGGCTGTGCTCGTGAAAATCAGAAGCTTTTAAGAAATTTTCATCATATTGGGAGTATCAAAGTGACTGAGATCCTCAACATCATAGAGAAGAGCCAGATTATTGGTGCAGGGCCCTCCTGTCAAGGTCCTTCTTGGGGCATCCTCTTAGGTTTCCTGCTTCTGTTTAGGTACTGACCATCCAGCTGGATCAAATATCCAGACTCCTTTGATTAACCAAATAAAGTTGTAGAGCTACCCTTGTGCTTTGTCCTGTGATCTTTGAGAGTATGGAGGTGTGGAAAGTGTGAGGAGGGTCAAACATGTCTAGGGAGTGACCTGGTGGCAGGAGGCCTGACAAAATGAGTGTCATGCCCCGTTGCTGGAGGGGAGCATCTTTCTGGAAATGAAGGGAAAATAAGGACGCTCTCTGATGAAGGAAGACTGAGATCATTTGTCGCTGCCCTTAAAGAACGGTTAAAAGGCTGAGTGCCGTGGCACAAGCCTGTGATTCCAGTGACTCGGGCGGCTAAACGGGAGGATTTCAAGTTTAAGGCCAGTCTAGGTGACTTAGTGACTGTCTCAAAGTTAAAAAAGCTGGACAGCAGCTTAGTGGCAGAGAGCCCCTGGGTTCATCCCTGGTACCAACTCCCGCCCCAACTCCCACCACCGAGAAAAACAGAAGGCGGCTGGTAATTTCAGAAGGAAAAAGAAAAGGAACAACAGAATGGGTAAAAATAGAACTAAACACGATACACTGTCCTCTGTCCATAAATTTCTTTAATCAGACCGTGTCATTGATGAAGAACTGCAATAAACCTCATGCGCTGAATACATGCAGAGGAAAAATTTTAAGACATATTGTTGAATATTTTCTCATCAATTTATACTAGCTTTATGGAGATATGAAACACATCCCATAAAAGTCACCAATTCTGTGTGTGATTCAATGGTTTTTTAGTGTATCCATAGAATTGTACACCATCACTAAAATCCATTTTAAAAATTTTATCAACACCACAAGAAACCTTATTCATTAGCAGTCACTTTCCATTCCCCCTCCCCCCCCAATCCCACAGCCCTAGAAAACTGCTAGTGTTTCCTGTCTACCTGTATTTGCCTGTTCTGGAGACACTACTCAGGTGACTCATACCATAAGTGCACTTTTGTAATCGGCTTCTCTCGCTTGTAATGTTTTCAAGATTAATCCATATTGTAGCATGTATCAGTACTTCATTTTATTTTTAAAGAGAGTCAATTTTTAAATTTTTATTTTTTTAAAGAGAGAAGGACAGTGAGAGAGACAGAAAATTTTATTGAGTTTTTCACATGGCCTTCGTTGCTCTGACACTTAGCTGTGTAGGTGGGTGCTAGGGTTTGAACCCGGGTAATTGCGCATGCCAGGCAAGTGCTGTAACCGCTGAGCCATCATTCCAGCCCCTTCAATTTATTTTTAAAGAGGGAGAGGGACAGTGAGAAAGAACCAATTTTATTTATTAGTTTTTCATGAGGTTTTCATTGTTCTGACACTTTGTTGTGTACGTGGTGCTGGGGTTTGAACCTGCATCTTTGTCCTTGCTAGGCAAGTGCCTTAAAGAGCCCCAAGAGTAAATTTTTTTATTATTGTTAATCTGGTTTTTGTTTTTACAACACTTAGTTGTGCATGTGGTGCTGGGGTTTGAACCCAGGTCCTTAAGCATGCCAGGCAAGCACTGTACTGCTGAGCCACCTCATTTTATTTTAATGCTGAATAACATGCCATTTTATTTGATCATCACCTTGGCTCAGCTTCCTAGGGGATCAGCAGTGGCCCAGGAAGTGGCTCACTGTACTCAAGGTGTGCTTTAGGATGGGTCATGTGTGTGACTCCAAGATCAAGCACCAGGTACCAGAAGATAATCATGAGAAGTTTGCATTGTGTTATAGGTAGAAACAGTGGCTGAATCTCAGGAGATACTTCTTTCCCCCAAGAGCTGAGAATGAAACACAGGCCTCACACAAGCTAGGGAAGCTATTGAATAATACCCAAACCCCCAAGACTCAGAGGCAGAGACTCCCTGAGGCCACAGGAGGCTCTCAGCTTCCCTGAGAGCCCACTCTGGGTTCAGCAATCTGTCACTCCGACATTCCAACATATGCAGAGGGCTCTCAGTATATAAATTAGAGGAGACTTGGATCATCCCTGTAATAATTTTCTTGTGTAGAATAGAAATGGACAGCTTTCCCAGCAGTCCCTTCTCCTCTGTGTCCTGCCTGCTATAGCACGCGTAAACCAGCAGCCCTGAGAATCTGTCCATGGTGCTGATAACCATGACCCGACCATGAAGGCTAGTGAGCTGGGATCTCTGATTCTTTTATTCCTAAGAGCTGAGCACCGTCACCAGGGAGAAGGTGGAGAGGAGTTGGGATGTGGCATGTCCCCTGCCTCTCTCTCAGGACCTGAAGGTGCTGTGGAAGTTACTGCAGGAAGTGACACCACTGTCAAGGTGCTCACAGATGACATAATCGCATTGAGAGTTGTGGTGGACAGAAAAAAGTTCCCTTCAAAGAGGTATTAATTCCCATCCATGAAATGTGCAAATTTCTTTCATAGTAAAAGATGCTTTACAGGCAGACATGGCGGAGCACGCCTGTAATCCCAGCACTGTGGGAGGTTGAGGCAGGAGGATTGCAAGTTCAAGGCCAGTCTGGGTAACTCAGGGAGACCCTGTCTCAAAATAAAAAAATAAAAATAAAAAGGGCTGGGGCTACAGCTTACTGGTAGAGCACACTTGGGTTCCATCCCCAGGGCCACACAAACATGGATCACATTAAGGATCATGAGTCTGGGAGATTCTTGGGATCCATCTGGTCCAAGGATTTGTCATCACAAATCCTTTCCTGACAAGTGAGAGAGGGAGGCAGGCCACTCACAGAAGGAGCGGGAGGCATGAGGATGGAGAGAGCAGAGACACTTCCAGGCACCCTGCTGCCGACTTCAAAGCTGGAGGAAGGCATCACAGATCAGGAGAGGGGGCAGGAGCCAGAAGCTGGCAGAGTGGGAAACTGACTCTCCCTGGGACCCCCAGAAAGACTGCAGCTGCACGGACACGGTGACATCGACTGCTTCGTGCCTGTGTTGGAGCCTGTCTGTCGCAGCACCACTAGGAAACCAAGGCAGAGGAGTCCCCGTGTCTAATCTGATGCTCTATTCAGCAGGACCGGCACTCACGAGAGCTGAGTCACAGGGGAAACTCTGAGGGCTGCCTTCCTCCTCCTCATCTCAGACACACAACTCTCAGGCAGCAGCAGAGTGGCCTCTGAGCTTTAGTGCATGGACTTCTTCCTGGGATGTGGTGGCTGACGCAGGTGAGCCTATGTGAGGACGTCACCCTCCCAGCCTCCAGAGCAGGAGTCAGAGCAGGGACCCAACTGTGTGGAGGCTGCAGTGGGCTTCAGGGAGGAGACACTTTGTCCCTCATGGAGGCTGGAGGGTTATGTGTGGGGGAGCCCTGAGCCTCTGCCCTGGGTGCTGGAGGGTGGAGAGGGGGCTTGTTCCAGGGAGGCCCAGTCAGGGGCAAAGTGGAAAGTGATGGGAGGCAGGGCCAGAGGCCATGGGCAGTGCCTGGGAGGACCTTGTTCAGGGCCTGAGTCTGTGTCTGACCCTGTCCCCTGATTACTCTGACAGCCCCGTGTCCCAGCAGGGGTGAAGATGTCCTGAGTACTGTCCTGGCTTAGCCATGTGAGTCCCAGGAGAGTGAGGACCTGCTGGCTCAGGGCCGTGTGACTCTCACCCTTCCCTGCAGATGGACCTGTCCTTCGCTTCTTTCTCCGAGGAAGAGAAGCTGTGTTGGAACAACTTAGAGACAGTATTTCTCCCACATGAGGAGAGAATTCAGGTAAATTTCTGCTAAGAGGAGTTCCCACAAGAATAAAAGAGCAAAGGAAGGGAAGGGACAGGTGGTATTTATTCTACTTGTTTCCAGGTGACCCACAGTGGGCCCTTCCCCTTGCATGGAAGCCCCCTCTTCCTGGGTACAGGCAGCCTAGTTCTGACCCATCAGGGCCCAGGGTAGCCTGACTGGGTCTCCAGAAACCAGGGGGACCCCTCCCCTTCCCAAGTGCCAGAAATTCCTCAGGGCTCAGGCTCCAGCTCTGCCCCATCAGCCATGGTGTGGGGTCCTAGAGGGACCCTCCCTCAGCCCCTCTGGAGCTGGTGGAAACTAAGAAGTCACATTGGCTTTGTGGTTGATCCGGGAATAGAGACTCACTTCTGGGTTTAGCAATTCCTGAAAAAGAACAAGGAGCCCTCTGACTCTTGTGTCATTCTGAGAACAGGGACAACTGGCCCTAGGAACTGGCTCACCTGGAACTGCTCAGTGCCTGAGCCTGGTTGTGTTCAGAGGCTCCTGCTCCCCAGTTCCTCTCTACCTTGCTCACCACCCCCAACCCTGTTTTGGCTGATGTTTCCTAGAAAGGTCAGGAAGGTGTGGGTAGGAGCAGGTCCTGGGTCCCTCCTTAGACCTGTGGGGCCAGAATATTTATCACCCACACTTACCTGGTAGATGGGAATGGAAGCTCTGTGGCCAGGGAGTGGCACATGGGCAGGGGGTAGAGAGGAGACATCAGGGTCAGTGAGGGAGGATCATCAAGACTGAGACTCCAGTGAGAAGGCTGTGCCTGGAAGGTTCAGTCTCTGAAAGATCAGAGCCTACTTCCCTGTGTCTACTTCATCCATTTCTTCTTAGGAGTTACCAGCTCTGGCTCCTAAGCACCAACCTCTACTTCTGGACAGACACCCCAGTATCTGTCCAGACTATGGTCTCTCTACACTGTCATTAACCCAGGACTTCTGATAGAATCTTTGAGCACCTACTCTGCACCTGCTGGCCTTAAGGCAGGGATGGAGGGAAGCAGGGTGAGCTCAGGACACAGGGATGGTGGCCCTTGAAGAGTGGCCAAGCCCATGGCCAGGGTCAGGCTGACCTTGTCCTGGTCCAACAAGAGAGGGTGTGTCTATGCTGTGTGGGTGACAGTGCCCCTGTCCTGAGCCCTTGCAGCTGGGAGCCCTGTGGGGAGGTAGTCAGGGGGCTTACCAGCGTGGTGGAGCTGTCAGACAGACCTCTGGAGACAGAGACAGGAGTTAGTAGGAGGGTGTGAGGAGGGCTGGGGCCTCCTGCAGAAGGGGCTGGGGCACCCTCAGCTTTCAGAGTGTCAGGGGAGAAGGCTTCTCCTGGGGGAGATCCTCTAGCACTTTAGTGGCCCAGTGAGCAGGGGATCCTGAAGAGATGACAGTGACCTAAATGCCACAGGTGTGGGCTGGCCTGGCCAGTGGGGTCCCCTGAGTGTTTGATGACAGCGTTCCTGGAAGCCCCAGGGAAAGGACCTGACACTGGAGGAGTGATTTGACCACAGAGTGGACACTGTGGGGCAGGCCTAGGGGCTCCCAGCCACTCCCAGGCTGCAGGGGCACTCACTGGGTGTCGATGCTGGGGAGTGGTGCTCTCTGTGGTCATGCTGGACACTGGTCCTAGGAAAGGTCAGGTTATTCATGAGGGCTCAGGAAGACACAGCACTGGGGTCAGATGGGGATGAGGATGGGGTGCAGACCTCCTTTCTCCATCAGTTCTCTGTTTGAAAGGGCCTAGGAAAGGGGAGCTGAGGAAAGGCCTTAAGAAGCCCCTTCTTCCCTGACCTGGAGACAAGGTCCCTCCCAGAGGCAGGCCCAGGAGAACACTGCCCCAGGGACCCAGGAAAGGGACTGAGGAATCAGGAAGAATTAAGGAAGGAAAGTTTGAATGGAAGGGTCCAAGCCCTGGGGGGGGAAGCAGGGCCACCACCTGGGCAGGACACTGGGGAAGCATGTGTAGCTTGACTTTCCCTGACCCCAGTGTCCCTGCTGTGACCAGACCCTTACGCAGACCAGGAAGTGCTGAAATGTGACAGTGGCCTTGCCCTCTTTCTAGCCACTTACCAGGAGTCACACAGTACTTTCCAGGACACGCTGTCATGGCTGGGTCCCATCTCACATATCAAGGGCTGTGAGTAACTAGGCACCTGGAGAGGACCCTAATCCCACACGTCCTGTCTAGCTCCTCCCCTGACCTGCATGACCTGAGACAGAACCACCCCCAGGTCCAGAGCTGTCACCCCACACTGGGGTGGTGGAAGTAAACGGCAGGAGGGGCTGTTTGAGCACTAGCTCTGTCACAGGGGGGCTACAGGGTGCTCTGTGAGGGAAGAAGCACAGAGCTGTGGGACAGGTCCCTGGCTGAGCGCAGGATACAGGGGAGAGGAAGCTGCTGAGGAAGCAGCCCAGGGCCAGCGACTGTGACAGGAGCCAGGTGGGAGGAGAGGGAAGGGTCCACAGGAGACCAGGAGGTCTGAGAGTCAGGCCCAGATCATAAGATGGGGTCCCCTTCCTTCAGGCCTGGGGTCAGCTAGGGTGTGATCAGAGGAGAAGCCTTGGTACCTTCCTGTTCTTGAGTGGAGCAGGAGACACCCCAGAGCGTCCACCAGAGCCACCCCGACCAGGATCACAGTCACAATGCCAGTGATGGTCCCCATGGGGAAGCCTGGGGTCTGGTCTTCTGCTGAAAGGAGAAGCAATAGGGGATGAAGGTCCAGGTCTTCCAGGGGAAGCACGCGGGGCCTTGGAGGGGCCAGTTAGTGTGGAGGAGGTGCGCGCGAGGTCTGAGCGTGGTCTGTGGTATGGTAACACCCGCCCCGACTCTGCTTCTGGCAATTTCTTCATGTGAGTGTTTGTCAAAGGCTTGCGTGTTCCTTGTAGCTCACGGAGGAGGTGAAAGGAAACAAAGAGGCAGAAAGGGATGAGTTGGTGACAGAAAGAAGCTTCTTCCCTTGAGGACCCTTCCTCACCTGCCCTGCAGCCCCTCCCACTGCCTGGGGATTTCTGGGGCTGTGCACATGCCAGGCTGGACCCCAGGTGAGCCATGGAGAATCAGGGAAGCAAGGGGAGGAGATGTCAGGGATACAGTGGAGGGCACAGAGGAGGGTTGGGATCTGCCGGTGTCTGTGGACATAGACTGGGAATTAACTTCTTCCAGGCTATTTACATAAAGCCACAGACTTCACCCCAGAGCTTGGTGCTGTCCTCCAGGGTCCACTTACCAAACACCGAGAGTCTTAACTGTGATCCCAGAAAAAGTTATGGGTGAGTCATGGACCAGGAAGGGATAGGTTCTGCTATGATTTGTAGTGATGTTGGGCAGAAAGAGCTCCTGTGTGGGCCTGGGGCCTCTTAGAATCCACTGAGGCTTGTCCCTGGACTGAAGTATAGGTCTCGTGTAGAAATGGTGGGGTCATCTGGGCTACTGGAGCAAACACAAGAGCAAAGCCCTGTGAGATGCCATCAGAGGAGGGGGAAGCTTCCACACCACGTCGTGTCATCTCCCCTCCAAACCCTGTTTACTGGATCTCAGTCTGAGATGCTCCCCTGTTCCTCCCTCATAGAGCCTCTCCAGATGGGAGCAGCCCCCCTCCTTGGCTTCAGGCTGGGCCTGGTTAGATATGCTTGGGGCAGGAGGTCATGGCCAGCCTGGGTGTGCAGGAGTGAGGGCCAAGGTACTTGGACCACAGAGGACAAAGTGGCCTGACGCTGACCCTGTTGGACTGGCAGCCAGGGCTATGGAGGAGTAGAAATTACTCACAGAAACACTTAGGGTGACTGGGTGGCTCTGGTTGGCACTCACAGGACTCCAGTTTCTATGCTCAGAGTCCTGTGTCATTGAGTAAAGAGAGAGACCTGTTGCTGTTGGACAGTTCCAGCTTGTCACCATCTGGGGTGCTGTGACCATTTATGGACCACAGAAAGGTTGGGTTCTGAAACTCAGGTTCACACATTTATGCTACAAATCCTCGTGGCAGGAGCTGTCGCTTGTGATGTAGGGTTTGAGTAACTGCTCTGCAGTCAAGAGACAAGATTGTCCTGTCTGGTACCTTTGATCCCTGTAGTCTTTTTTTTTTTCAAAGAGAGAGAGAGAGAGAGAATTTTATTTTTCATCTGTTTTTCGTTTCTCCTCCACTTAGTTGTGTGTGTGGTACTGGGGATAGACCTCACGCACACCAGGCAAGTGTTCCACCGCTGAGCCACCGCTCCAGCCTAAGACATCTTTCCACCTGAGTTGGCCTCTCTCATCTCCCACCAATCTGAATCCTGAAGAACCAGCAGGAGTGGGGATCCCAGGCAGGAGTGGGGATCCCAGGCAGGGGTGGGGATCCCAGGCAGGTGCATGAGGATCTGAGGGCTCGGAAGTGCGGCCACCTGGGCTATGTCTGGGAGAAGCATAGACTTTCTCACCTGTGCCGTGAGTTGCACTGTTTGGTCATCCACAGAGTCAGGACAGGGAGTCAGAAACCCTGGCGCCTCTCCTGGTCCTCACTGGCCCCAGCTGGCACCAGGACATGCGTGCAGAGTCCCTCCAGCTACAGACTTCACTTGGCCCAGGTGGGCTTCTTCTGCGCCTTTGGTTTTCAAGGCCATCCTAGAGGCTGGTCATGCTAGGACACCCAATTGTGCCTAAACCCCAAGAAGACCCCACAGCCCAGTTGAGAACTGGACGGGCGAACAGAAATCCCACACCAGGAGACCAGCAGCAAGCGTGGCACTCAGCTTGGAGATCAGGCTGGGGACACCAGGTGGGGCCATTCTGCTCAGGTATTTGGATCATGAGCCTGAAAGGCAAAGCACGAGTCCAAGCAATGGCCTGGGAAAGGGTGAGGGACAGACAGGCTCTGCAGCAGAACCATGCGCTTGTCCTGGTCTTCAATGTCCCTTCTTCCATTGCAGAGTGTAGGTGAGGACCATGTGGATCTTCCTGAAAGACAGGTGGACATTTTCAAACGCAGAACTGAGAGATGGAAGGAGGGGAGCAGGGCCTCGCTGGAAATCTGGCCCCCATGGGTCTTGTGTGTTTGGCAGGTCTGGCATAAAAACGTGAGCTGTTGAATTCCTTCCATATGGTGACATCGTTATTAATACCTACAATTTCAGACCCACTCCTGAAAGGAATATGCCCCTGAAGTGTCCACTAAAGTCTTAGACTGGGCTTTGAAGCCCTGCAGGGTCACGTGATCTAAGGCAGAAGCTAAGGTCAGTTTGAAACCAGCAACCTCCTGAGTGGAGACCTGTGATCCCGGGGGACAGGAGTGGTCAGAGGGGACGTCTGAGGTGTCTGTTATATCAAATGAGGCAGGACACCAAATTCAGGGCAGTGTACCATGTCATGCTAGTAAATTTGGAGGAAGTCTGTGTCCCATTGCTATGGAGAGCCAGGCAGGGTGGAGGAGACTGACCTGGGCCTGTGAAACGCCTTCTTCCTTTTCTTTGGACCCCAGGAATCTCAAGGAGTTTTATCAAATTGCTCCACATTGGGTGAAGCCTGATGGAAATGACAGTGGCTGAAGCATTGCACCATGAGGCCCCTGCCTTGTGTAGATGGTGACCTCATGAGGACCAGGTGCAGGTGGAGTAGGCTGTCATCCCCTGAGACAGCACCAGGCCAGCTCCCACTTGGGGAAAGTCCCAGGAGCCACCGGAGGAGCAGAGCCCCACAAGGGACCAGGATGGAGTCACCAGGCAAATGGCTGTAGGGAGCTTGGGGCTTAGGGGCCTGCAGCCCAGCCCTGCCTTTGTCCCTTCATGAAGTCAGCGTTGAGCGTAGATGGAGGGGATGCTCATGTCTGTCCCCTGGCCTGTTTCATGTGTCATTGACAGGGAAGGAAACAGCCCTGGATGGGACACAGTGGAGGCTGCTTCTAAGTAGGGGACACTGGTTAGTGATGCAGTCTCGGAAGGGCACCTGCGTGACTGATTTCTGTGCCCCTTTCTACTGCCCATGAGGGAGCTGGCCCCAGGTGTCAGCAAGAAGGGGCAGGACAGACAGCATGTGGGGAGGGTAGAGATGCAGTGCACCCTGCAGGGCAGGGCCAGTTCTGCCTGGAATCACGGGGAGGGGACTGAGGGACAGGATGGGAGTAGAGAGCCAGAATCGCCATGGCAGTGAGCAGCGGGGGTGACAGTGACTTGAAGCCCCAGGTCCAAGAGCCCCATGGCTGCCTCAGAACCAGTAGAATCCTGAAGACCCCCACAGCTCAGCAGCCCCAGGGCCATCGTGTGACAGGCTCCTGGTGGCCTCAGGAGAGGGGGATGGAGTAAGGGTCTCAGCCTCCAAGAGGGACAGGGAACAGGTGTGGCCAGAATCCTAGGACTCTGCACGGTGGTTCCAGGCTCTGAAGAGGCTCTCAGGCCTTCATTCATGACTTCTCCCTCTCCCCCCTCACAAAACTACTGAGAACTGACATCACATGGGGCCCTGTGCTGGTTGCAGGGTGCAGTGGGGACAGAGAAAGCAAAGTGCTGTCCCTTGTGCTCCTGAGGGAGCGACACCCAACGTCGAGGAAACGCACGGTTTCAAGTGCAGTGGGGTCTGGCCAGGTGAGGCCTGGCCACCTGAGGGGGTCCTGGACATCCTGGCACTGAGTTTGGGAGTTGAGGCAGGTGAGCTGGTAGCAGAGAGGAGCCTGATTAGTCCCCATTTACTCCCCAGACTGGACTCCCTCCCCCAGATGCCAGTGCCTAAGAAGAAAGCAACTGAATCCAAGACTGGTCATGGGGTCCACAGACACCTGTTAAAGGGGGAGGCCAGGCTGGGGCTCTGACTGCAGACACACATCTTGTGCCTCTAATCAGAGACCTGTGGTTTCTATGACCTTGACTCAGTGAGTATTCCCTTGTGGCTCACTTTCCCTTTAAGAAGATGGCACAAATGGTGAATGACATCTCACTTGTCATGCTTATGGTGAATTAATTTCAATCACAATCACCTGACCTAAAGCTTGGTATAGAGGGTCTTTCCAGGTAAACAGCATCGAGGGCCTTGTTCCTGCTGGCCAGGCACTGCCAGAGTAGTCTCTCCTCTGTTCCTCCTGTGGAGACCCTGACCTGCCTGTGCACTCTCTTAAGTCCCCAAGAGCAGCTGGCTAGTGGCCTTGGGAAGCTGTGCTTCTGTGCTCTTTATGCTGCCCTGAGGTGCAGCTCCCACTCTGGAGGACCATGGAGGCGTAATCCTCGTCTCCTGTCCCAGCGGCAGCAGGTGGCTTTGGTTACTCTGAGTGGGGAGTGAGGAGCACCAGCAGTTATGGTGCAGATGGACAGGGGAAGTGCGTAGTTGCACCAGGCCCAACACTGCGGGTAGCGTGTGGATGGAAGGGCCTCCTTTGTATCACCGTCAAAATGAACAGAACACATTGCAGCACTGGTAACTGAGACACGTGTCTTGTTCTTCCAGACTCATTATTAATGCCATGTTTTGCAACTATAGTTTAAAAAATGGAAAGAGCCGTTCACGAAGTGTGGGTTTTAGTGGACTGTCCTGTGTGTATGGGTCACTCTCCCCGTGCACAGCAATGCAGGTCCTCCTTGTCCACTTCTACTGGTCACCCCTGTGTGCAGTGTGGAAGTTACATTTCCTTCAAGGGTTGGTAAGTACCTGATGGACTTCCCCTCAGTCTGCTGAGGTTTGAACCCCTGCCCTCGCGCATGCCAGGGAAGCTTGTAACTGCTGAGCCACCTCTGCAGCCCCTGTTCTTTCCCTCTTAATAAAACATGTCTTCCTAACAGAACTGACTTTGCCTTCCTTGCTCAGAAGCCTTCTGAGGTGGTGAGGGCAGCACAGGGGACTGTGCAGGGTGCTGGGTGTGGGTTCAGTGACCACAGAACTCCCCATGTCTGCATTGTAATGTCACCCAGCAGGTGTCACTGACAGGTGTCTACAGACCCTTGGGAAACCCACTGCTGTTGAGTTTCAGACAGCCACTGGGCCATTGCCTCTAAACGGGTCTTCTCCTGGGACTTCAGGTGATTGATTAGTGACAAGGGCAGTCTCTGCCCCTCCTACGCAGTTCTTCTGCCAAGAGGGGAAGGATTTCATCTGTGGAGTTGTTACTGCACGTTAGTGTAGACCAGCGAGTCTTAGTCAGGGGCCATTTTGCCATCCAAGGAGCATCTGGCAGTGTCTGAGACACTTGGTGATTGTCAACGGTAGGGGAGGGATTGCTACTGGATCCCAGATGGTGCTAAATACCCCAGGGCACCCACCCCTCAAGGATGACCAGCCCCAAGTGTCAGTGCCGAGCTGACACCCTTCCCTGACCTCCTCAGAGCCTCCCTCACCCTGCTCCTTCCCATCCCTCCCCTTCACTCCCCATCCCTTGCATCTTCACTTCCATCCTTGAAGGTGCCCTGTGCCCAAGGTCAGCCCTCACCTGCCCTCTCCTGGTTCCTTGCGCTTTTGCAGGAGGCGGCCACTAGGGGGCGCGCGC
Source organism: Aplodontia rufa (assembly GCA_004027875.1). Taxonomy (NCBI): domain Eukaryota; kingdom Metazoa; phylum Chordata; class Mammalia; order Rodentia; family Aplodontiidae; genus Aplodontia; species Aplodontia rufa. The sequence continues at coordinate 26,224 of PVKS010024380.1, forward strand.
GCTCTTCCCTGCGCTCAGGTGAGCCCCGCCCTCCTCTGAGACAGGCGCAGCTGCTTTTCTTGCCCCAGCCGGTGCTGAGTCCACGTTCAGGTTTGCCCTGGGGGAAGCTCCTGGGGCCGGCGCCGGGGACTCCAGGGAAGAATTCACGTAGCGGGCATAGCGACACTGACTGGGGACCCATTTCCAACACCAGGGTCAATGGGGAGAGAGGAAAGATCTCAGACTCAGGTGCTGGACACTCAGGACTCTGATGTCCCCGCCATTGTGGCTACTGGGGAAAATGGCTGTGAGTCTGTGTCCCTAAAGGCTCTGTCACTTGAGATTTGTGTGCACGTGGGAGGTGGTTCCTCCCAGGTACCCTCAGTTGGAAGAATCAGGAGGGGTGCAACAGCCACCATGGTACAGAAGCCTATCAGAGAGCAGGCAGTCTCTGGGCTGCACTGTTGCCCCTGAATCAGGTCCTGGGAGGTTGGGAGTGTGTGGTCCTGCCCACTGCACCTCAGCAGGAGCCATTGCTGGTTGTCCCTAGGGAACTGGGCTCCCCACTGTCCTCCCCAGGAGGAACTGAGACTGTACCCTTGAGTCAGATAGTGGAGGAAGGCAGGTGAGGTAGGGTAGATGCGGTGGGAGTGGTTGATTGATGGGCAGTGCTGCTGGCTGGCAGTGGTCCAGCGGTCCTCTGAGAATCCAGCCTTGTCCCTGCAAACATTGGAGAACTTCCCCGCTCCATGCTCCTCTGCTCCCCCTGAGGCTCTCGGTTCACTTTGTCTCCATCTCACCGTGCAGCTGTTTGACTGCTCACCTCTCTCATGTCCTCAGGTCTTCGGAGCGTCCACTGGCACAGCAGCCAGCTGAAGGCAGGGTGCTCCTTCCTGCTTGGCTGTGGGATCAGAGCTTGGGCTCCTGAGTCCTGATTATCAGTGAGTTCCCAGGAGGTGGCAGTAACTGAGTAAAGTACAGAGCCAGGGACCTTTGTCAGCCACCCTGTGTGTCTGCAAGTCAGCTTGTGGGTGCACAGGACCCGGGAACGACTGAACTGGCTAATTTAGATGGCGGAAGCTTGTGCTGTGGAGCTTGGAATTTAATAGGAAAGGTGAGGGTCTTTTCTTATTTTGTCAGCTTCAACACTATGCATGCACAACCATCTTCAGATTCCACACAATGGTGCAGGGTTGGCTTTGGGGTCACTGTCAACCTGGTACAGGCAACCCTCTGTATGTGCAGCTGCTGCAGAGAGATGTGCTTTCTGTTGGGCATAGTGCTCCTTCTGCTCTGGGGTTCAGGATCCTGTTGTCCCACCCTCCCTCAGGCCCAGACCTTTCCCCCTCACCGAGGTCCATAAGCCGACTGTCCCGGGGCATGGTGCAGGTCACTTGCTGTGTGTGCTCCTGATGCCTGCTTAGTGCTGTCCAAGATCCTGCAGCTGCCTGGAGGAGAGAGAGAGAGAGAGAGAGAGAGAGAGAGAGAGAGAGAGTGTGTGTGTGTTCTGGCACCTGCATGGGGTGTGGTATCACAGGAATTTGAAAATCATTCAAGAAATGTTTATTTAAATGCAAGGCTTCAAGGAGCAGGACTCGTTCTTTATAATAAGTGGCAGCTCATGCTGTGGGTGACTGGTGATCTCACTGCCCATTCCCGCCCTGTGTTAGGTGGCTCATCCCTGCCTTTAGCCACTGATCTTGCTGCTCCATCTTCTAGAACGGGGTGTGTCCCCTTCCTCTATTTATCTTGGGCTTGGCCTTGAGACTTGCTTCGCCTGATCGGGGTCAGTCCAGGCCCCGATCATGTCCCTCCTGTAGACTGAACCTGTGTCTCCCACTATGTCCCACGAGTCTGGCAGATTAGACAAAGGCAAAGACCTATTTCATTTCTGGACAGAAAGACCAGGCCTTAGGGACCCGCACCCTGAAGAACAGGTGGAGTCTGTTCCCACTGGGCCTGGCCTCCCAGGAGAAGAGCATCAGCCTTCCCCAGACCCAGACTCCAGGATGTTCTGATGCAGCAGGGCCTGGGCCCCAGCTTTAGCTGCAGGGTGACGAGGATGGGCCCTCTGAAGAGGAATGGATTTGGCAGTTATCATGGGAAACCGAGGTCAGCACCTCCTGACGTACATGGAGGAACAAGATCTCCTCCCCATCTCCAATCCTGGGGACCAGGGACATTCCTGATGCACCTCTCAGACGTGCCAGGGCTGTCCAGGGGCACTTGGAGAAGGACCCAGGAGTGGGCTGGGCAGGGCATCAGGGAATGTGCACCCAGGGCAGCTGAGTAAAGATGCCTCCTCTTGGATGGCAACCCAGGATATGCTTTGGGAGGCCCTGGGGTGCTGGGGGTCCCATGTACCCACTTTATCAGCCCTCTCTGGGGAGAGGGCAGCCCCCCTGACTTGCTTCTCGGGGGAGAAAGTGAATACCTGGCAGAAGCCTTCTGGGTCCTCAGACCCAGGACCTGCCCCATCACCAGAATTCCCTCTCCCAGCCTCCCCATCCTACCAAGCCATGGTCCCCTGCCAGCACCACAATCATGTGACCACACGGTCTCTCCAGGGCCTTCCTCAGATGTGGTCAGTGCTGGGCACTCAGGGGAACCTGAGGGACACAGAGCTCAGCTCAAGGGGGCTGCCTGCTCAGTCATCAGTCACACCCTGGGGAATCCTGGGGTGTTCACCTCCTGGGGGTCCCTCATCCTCTCCCTTCTCTTGGTGAGCTCCCTTCAGCTCTCTTTGTGGGGTAGGACCCATTCCTGTGCTCAGGATACACACTGTGGTGGTCATGTGCTCCCTGGGGACAGGTGTGGAGAACATGGATGGAGGATCTGAGGCCTGGGGACTACTCTACCATCCAGGGTCAGGGGAGCATGGAGAAAGCTTCATACCAACTGGGGCTCAGGTGCACAGTTCCCAGCACCCTTGTGGGAGAGAGACCCAGAGGGAGAGCCCTGGGCCTTGGGAGGGCTGAGGCCGGCCCTCCGTGGATCACCTGGGGTCCCTCTGTCCAGGTGCATTGTGTGTCTAGGAACCTCTGTGTCTTTGTGGGTGAAAGCCACTCCCTTCTGACAGGGGGTTCCCTGGTCCAAGAGGGTGAGTTCAGCAGGGTGGTGCAGGCAGGAGGCTGGGGCGCTCAGGGCTTTGTGGCTCATCTCTACCACGATCAGCCCAGGCTGTGTCCCCTTGAGCCGCTGTGCCTGGAAGCATCTTTCCAGGGTGACGGTGAAATAACACGGGGGAGAGGCCTTGTCCTCCCAGTGCATCTCTCACTGAGTTTCAGCCCAGGGTGCCCCTCTTCCTGCAGAATTCCCATGTCCCGGATCGACACGCTGCCCTTCAGGAAGATGTCCCCAGGCAGCCTGTGGTGGCTGGGTCTGTAGCTGTGGTGAGGAGCCTCTTTCAGGACCCTCTCCTCACTCAGCAGCTGTCCCTCATTCCAGGGTCTCAGTTTGAAACTCAGGCCGTCCAAACTTTTCTCTCGCCTCTGCCTGGATCCACGTGGGCAGACACATCACGTAAAGTGTGTTTCTCAGTACCCATGTGACCATGCTGCCACCCCTCCTGCTGCAGGATGGAGAGAGGTGTTGACTCCCTAGAGGAATCATGTGGCCCCCACCACACACACCTAGCTCACCCTCTGAGAACCCGGTTCATCTCCACAGTAGACACGGTGCAGCTGAGACCAGCAAGGGGTGGAACCTGGTGCTAAAGGGGACTTTATGCCAACAATAATGACGCCAGTTCCTGGCATTTTGCTTTTGTGGTGCTGGCTCTGGAACCCTGGGCTTTGGCATGCAAGGCAAGCACTCTACCACTGAGCTACATCCCCAGACTCAGCTCATGGTTTTGAGTGTTTATCCACTCAGTGGATAAGTGACTGCTGAGGCTGGTTTCAAACTTGCAATCCTCCTGCCTCAGCCTCCCCAGCTGCTGGGATTACAGGTGTGCACTCTCAATGCAGGTCCTTTTTTTTTCTTTTCTTTTCTTCTTTTTTAAAGAGGGAGAGAGAGAGGGGAGAGAGAAAGAGAGAGAGAGAGAGAGAGAGATAGATATTTATTTTTCTGTCTGGCCTTTGTTTCTTCAATGTTCAGTTATGTATGTGGTGCTGGGGTTTGAACCTGGGTCCTTGTGCATGCCAGGCAAGTGGTCCAACTGCTGAGCCACTGCTCCAGCCCTCAATGCAAACTTTTGTTTTTTTTTTTTAAAGAGAGAAGGACAGTGAGAGAGAGAGAGAGAGAGAGACAGAGACAGAGAGAATCAATTTTTATTGATTTTGCACATGGCCTTCGTTGCTGTGACACTTAGTTTTGTATGTGGGTGCTGGGGTTTGAACCCATGTACTTTTGCATGCTGGGCAAGCACCATAACCGCTGAGCCACCGCTCCAGTCCCTCAATGCAAATCTTGATAGAAGGATTTTCCACTGACTATTCACAGAAGTTTTATAAAACAAGAGAATTATAACCATTATTTTTATAATGAGAAATTTTAAATTTAGGATTTAATTCAGGAGGGAATAAATGTCACTCCTGTCTCAGAGCCAGTGTAAAGGAGACACTCTTGCTGGAACTGACCTGGTTGGATAGCTCACACTGATATTCCCCAGCATCCTCCTGTCTGACGGGGTCTATGCTGAGGGTGTTGTGGTCCTGGGACAGCTGTGTCCTCTCTGGCCATTGAAGATCCACATGGTGGAGATTCCAGTGTCATGTGTGAGGCTGTTCAGGACCACAGGGTCCTCTTCTGTGACTGTGACATTGCTGGAGAGGATGCAGGGCTGTGTCACTGGCTCTGAGGACAAACAGAGCAGAGGAGCCACTGAGTGGGCCTGGAGCCTGGGCCAGGCTCTGTGCTTGGAGATCTTAGCAGCAACTGGGGCTCACAGTGACCTGTGTAAGGTGGCCCAAACGATGGCCCTGACCCTCTGCAGAGGTTGAGTGTCTTTGGT
>PVKS010024381.1:6220-31266 GCA_004027875.1 Aplodontia rufa
TTTACTCTAGCTTCCACATACGAGAGAAAACATTTGGCCCTTAAATCTCTGAGTTTGAGATATTTTACTTGCATAATTTTCCCCATCTCCATCCATTTTGCTGCAATTGCCATGATATCATTCTCTCTAATAGCAGAGTAGAACTCCATATCTATATCTATATCTATCTATATCTATATCATCTATATCTATATCTATATCTATATCATCTATATTTATCTATCTCTATATCTATATCTATCTATCATATATATCTATATCTATATCTATATATATATATACATCACAGTTTTTGAATCCACTCATCCAGTGAGGGGCATCTGGGTTGGTTCCATACTTTAGCTATGGTAAATTGAGCTGCTATAAACATTGATGTAGCTGTGTCTCTATAGTATGCTGATTCTAGCTCTTTTGGGAAAATACCCAGGAGTGGTATAGCGGGGTTATAAAGTGATTCCAACCCTAGTTTTCTGAGGAGTCTCCACACTGCTTTCCAGAGTGGCTGTACAAGCTTGTAGTCCCACCAATACTGTGATAGTGTTCCGTTCTTCCAACAACCCCTCCACATCTGTTATTGTTTGTATTCTTCATTTTTGCCACTGTGACAGGAGTGAGATGGAATCTCAATAAAGTTTTTATTTGCATTTCTCTCATTGCTAGTGATGTAGAACATTTTCTCATATATTTATGGGCTTTTTGGACTTCCTCCTTTGAGAAGTCACTATTTAGTTCCCTAGCCCAACTATTGATTGGATTACTTATTGGATTCTGGTGTTCATTTTTTTTTTAGTTCTTTGCATATTCTGGATATTAGCCCTCTGTCAAAGGTGTAGTAGGCAAAGATTTTATCCCATTCTGTAGGCTCTTTCTTGACTAATTCTTTAGCTGTGCAAAAGCTTTTCAGTTTAATGGCATCCCACTCATTGATCCTTGATTTTAATTCTTGTGCTATGGGAGTCTTGTTAAGGAAGGCGGTGCCTACACTGATGTTGTGGAGTGTTGATCCTAACTCTTTGATCCGTTTCAATTTGATTTTTGTGCAGGGTGAGAGATACGGCTCTAATTTCAGTTGTCTGCCTTTGATTATCCAGTTCGTCCAGCACCATTTGCTGAAGAGGCTATCTTTCCTCTCCATTATATTTTTATCCCCTTTGTCAAATGTCAGATGGTTAAAGATTTGTGGGTTTATCTTGGTATCTTCCAGTCTGTTTCATTGGTCTTCATGTCTGTTTTGATACCAATACTACACTGTTTTTGTTACTATAGCCCCATAGTATAACTTCACGTCAGGTATTGTGACACCTCCTGCTTCCTCGTTCTTGCTTAGTAATGTTTTGGCTAATCTGGGTTTCCTGTTATTCCATATGAATTTGAAAATTGTTTTTTATATATCATGAAGAATGTCATTGGTATCTTGATGGGGATTGGATTGAATCTGTATAAGTCTTTTGGCAGAATGGCTGTTTTGATTATATTGATTCTGCCTAACCAAGAACATGGAATGTTTTTCCATCTACTCAGGTTTTCTACAATTTCTTTTTTTAATGTTCAATAGTTTTCATTTGTAGAGATCGTTTGTATTCTTTGTTAGATTGATGCCAAAGTATTTTATTATTGTTGAGGTTATTGTGAATGGGACAGATTTCTTGATTTCTTCTTCAGCAGAATTGTTGGTGGAGTATAGGAAAGCTATTGATTTATGAGTGTTGATCTTATAATCAGCCACTTTGCTAAATTCATTTATAAGCTATAGAAGTCTTCTAATTGAGCTTTTTGGGTCTGCTAGCTATAGGATCATGTCATCAGCAAATAGAGGTAGCTCGACTTCCTCTTTTCCTATTCAAATTCCTTTGATTTTCTTCTATGGCTTTGAGGACTGTGCTGAATAAGAGTGGTGAGAGTGGAGAGCCTTGTCTTGTTCCTGAATTCGGTGGGAATGTTTTCAGTCTTTCTCCATTAAGTATGATGTTGGCTATGTGTTTGTCATAAATGGCTCTTACAAAATTAAAGTACCTTCCTTTCATCCCTATCTTCTCCAGAGTTTTGTGCATAAATGAATATTGAATTTTATTAAAGGCCTTTTCTGTGTCAATTGAGATAATCATATGATTTTTATTTTAATTCTTTTTAAGTGATGAATTATATTTATTTTTTTGCATATATTTAACCATCTTGCATTCCTGGAATGAAGCCAACTTATTTTCATAATTTAAATCTTTCCATAATGTGTATTCATTAAGTTACTATAGCTATAGTTACTTTTAACCTTTATATGAACATTAAAAGTGGTTTATGCAACATCATTATAATATTAGAGTATTTGACTATGTCTGTGTACTTACTTTACCAGTTAGTTTTACAACTACACATTTTTTCATGCTAATTACAATCCTTTCATTTCTGTTTGAATAAATCTCTTTAACATTTCTTGTAAAACAAGTTGAGTGATGACAAACTCTAAGCTATTTTTGGTATGGGAAAGTCTTTATCGATCCTTCATTTCTGAAGAACAGGTTTTCCAGGTAAAATATTCTTACTTGGTAATTTTTTTTTCTTTTAGCACTTTGCATATATTAGCAATTCTCTTCTGACTTGTAAAATTTCTGTTGAGAACCTGCTAAGAGTCTTACGGAAGTTCTTATATATGTTGTGTTTTAGTCATCCTTTTTCACTGCTGTGATCAAAGACCTGACAAGAACCATTTTAAAGAAAGAAAAATTTATTTTGTGGCTCCAAGCTTCAGAGGTCTCAGTCCATAGATGACTGACTCCTTTTTCCAGAGCCCAAGGCAAAGTAGAACATCATGGCGGAAGGGAATGTTTGAGGAGGTCTCAAGAAATCACACTAGGAGTCAGAGAAAGAGACTACATTCACCAGATACAAATAAATACCCCCCAAAGCATACCTCCAAAGACTCATCTCTTCCAGCTACACCCTACCTGCCTCCAGTTACTCACCACTTAATCCCTATCAGAGGATTAATTCACTAATTGCTTTAAGGCTCTCCTAACCCAATCATTTCACCTCTAAGCCTTCTTACATTGTCACACACATGAACTTTTGGGTGACTCTTCACATCTAAACCACAACATGATGTGTCTTTTTGTGTTTCTGTTATCAAAATTCATCTTTGTCTTTGACTTCTGAAACTCTATTTATAATATGTTAGTGAAGCCTTATTTGGGTTGAATATCCTGGTTGAATTTGGACCTTTATATACCTGGATGCCTGTAACTCTCCCCAGAATTGGAAAGTTTCCAATCTTAATTTTTTCAAATAATCTTTCTTCCCTTATTTCTCTTCTCCTGAAACTTCCATAATCCATATAGTACTTCCATAAGTACCTTATGTTTTCTTCATCCCTTTTCATTTTTTTTGCCTTCTCTTACTAGATAGCTGTTAGCAACTTATCTTTGTGTTCACAGATTCTTCGTTCTGCATACTGATGTCTGCTTCATATTGCAGTCTTCATTTCATTCATTGTATTCTTTACCTACAAAATTTCATGAATTTAAGGACTTCATAATGCATTCAATTATTTAATCCATGCTTGCTGGAGAGCTCAAAACATTTGAATCCAATTCCTAAATATCTACCCAATAGGAGACATCATTGTGGTTGCATTTTTATTGATCAACTGCTTACATTATTAGAAGGACAATCCATGCCAAATTTGTCAATGGTGATCAGCATTGATTGTATCGTTTCATTACCATTAACTGCCCCAACATATATTGGCCAATCATTCTTCACAGTTTCTGTTTTTCCCTCATATTTATTTTATTTTATATTATTTATATTTATTATATTTTTATTGTTTTTTTTAAATATATATATTTGTTACAATGAAATGGTATGATACATGTATACACTAGGGAATAATTAAATCAGATATTTGAAATATGCATCATCATCTCACATACTTATTTTTTGTTATAAAATATTTAAATTCTATTTTTAACCATTTTGAAAAATACAATTATTATTTAATTTAGTTGACATGTCTTTTGCACATATATATCACTATGTTGTATATCTGTCTACCTTCATTTACCATGTTATAATACATCAATAGGATTTATTTCTCTTGTTGAATTCAAACTTTGCATCCATTGATTAACATCTCCTTTTCCTCCATTTATCACCTCCTCCTCAGCTTCTGGTAACCACCATTCTACTTTCTATTTCTGTGAGTTTGACTTTTTCAGATTTCATGTAAAAGTGAGATTATATGGCATTTTTTCGGTGCCTGGATTATTTCACTTAGCGTATTGTCCCCCAGATTCATCTGTGTTGTCACAAATGACAGAATTTATGAGGGCTTGCCATTTCAAGACACTACACTAAAAGATTTTATATGCAATATCTTATTTAATTTGTACAACAATCTTACTACATAACTACTTTTAGTATCTACATTTTAAAGATAAAGGAGTGAGCCTCAGAGACATGAAGTAAGTTAGTCATGGTCAAATTGACAGCACAGGTTGAAGCTAGAATTCAAATATGCTGGTATGAATCCAGAATGTAAGAACTTAGTCACCATGATAGGCCCTAGTCAAATTTGATAAGAATGAAAATGGTGAAATTATAATGTCCTTGAGAAAAACATAAATCCAGTGATTCAAAGTTAGATGTTCTGTTATTTCAACAGTGTTCAATGTGAATGGAGCAGATGCGCCAATCATGCACCAGGCACAGCTCTATGCAGGGAGAACAGACAGGCAAACAGGAGCATATGGATTCAACTTTCATGAAACTTGTGTTCTCATGTGTGTAGCAAAATAGAATGTAGACAAAGGAACCCTGGGATAATTTCTGGGACAAGTACTACCAGGAAAATAAAACACTGTAGAAGAACAGTGAACGGGGAGGCTTACCCTCCATCAGAGGAGGCATTCTTACAGGGGCAACTCAAGGCAAAAAGCAAGCCCAATTGAGGGAGGAGATGGTATACAATATTTATAGTGGGAAATACAATGGAACATGATTTTTTTTGTGTTTTCTGAGGACAAAAAAGCAGGCTTTGGGAGTCCAAAGGGGAACAAGTTACATGTTGGACCAGAAACCCAGGTAAAAGTTTTGATGAGGGGCTTGGATTTTATTCTGAGATAGGGAACCATTAATAATAAATATGGAGGGATATTAGACAAACATTACACTAGACAGATCATTCCTACTTTTTATTGGATGTAGATTATAAGAGCAAGAATCAAAGTCTGGGGGTCATTTGTGAGACTCATATGGTCGTCCAACTGAGAGATGTAGTAATTCAACTGGGGTGGTGGAAGGGAAATAGAGAGCATGGAATTTAATTTTGCTACCTTTAGAAAGAAGAATTTATACTAATTGCTTTGGATTGAATTTAGGAGAAATGAAAATTGACCTCTAGATTCTTATTCCAATCAATTGTGTGAATTGTGGTGCCATTAAATTGTGATGGAGGAGATGGAAGGAGCAGGTTGAAATAAAGTGCAGGAAAATCAGACAAAACATCTCTCTCTCTCTCTCTCTCTCTCTCTCACACACACACACACACACACACCCCTACCACACTAAGAAATCTAAATATTAGTATAATTGAAACATGAAATATCACAAAAGGCTTTGAAAGGGACTTTGTCAAAATCCGAAAATGGTGAAAAGCTGCTAATGGAGATAAGGCCTGGAACCCGTTTGTCCCTTTAAAGAATTTCCTGGTAGAGTGAATGTTCCATGGAGCACCCCTCTGCAGCATGGAACAGATATTGATTCAGACAGCGTGATGCAAAGGCAAAGTTTACTCCACCTGGCCGACTGCTTTAACCAGCCGAGAGAAGACCTACTGGGTTCCACCAGGTTCTATCTGCTGAGCTCTTGCCAGCCTCCAGCAGGCAGGAGCAGGGGCTGCACAGTGAGTCCAAAGACTTTGAGTGAGCAGGGGTATCTGGTCTCCAGGATCCTTGATTTCTGAAACTCTATAATCCACATTGAAGCAATGTAAGTAAGACATATCGATTCTTTCACCTGAAGCTTTTACTTGTTTATTATCACCCCATCCTGTTATACACAGAACGGGCAGCTTGCCAAAGTGCCTGGCTCTGATATCATTTGTTACCTTCTTTGTGTCAGCTGATATTATTATTTGGTTCTCAATTCCTGAAACTTTTTTTTAAAGAGAGAGGGAGAGAGGGAAAGAGAGAGAGAGAGAAAAAGAATCAATTATTTTTTCATCTGGCTTTTGTTTCCCTGACTCTTAGTTTTGTATGTGGTGCTGGGGTTCAAACCCAGGTCCTTGAGCATGCCAGGAAAGTGCTTCAACTGCTGAGCCACCACCTGTCCAGTCCCTGAAACATCTTTTTAAGGGACCATTTGTTGAGTTAATAATAGTTTCATGAACATTTAAACAGTTCTATGAAGAGAAAGGTGACATTTATAATGACATTTATACAATTTTACATGAATTTTCTATTATTCAAAATGATGGATGCCTCATGATTTTTATGTGGCCAAGAAGTTTTGTTACAAATTCAATCATTCAGCAGCTGCTTATGGAGCACCTGACTTGACGCCAGCCCTGCTCCTCACAGAGGAACTTGCAGTGAACAAGAGATAGTTCTTGTGTTTGAAAGTGTGGCTCGATGGTAGAGCATTTGCCTAGCATGAGCAGGGTTTTGATTGCCAGCACCACACACACCAAAACGTAAATGAGGCAGTGCTTGAGTTTCAAGAAGTTTACTTTTTGGTAGGGAAGACATGTGAAATGCTATTAAAGCTATTAATAAAAATTTGAGGGCATGTTGAAGGGCTCCCAGACCTATTGGCGCAAGGTATTCCATCTGGTTATGTGGCCTGTTAGTATATTAGACCTAGATGATCACCTAGGTATTGTCCTAGATACATCCTTTATTTAATTTAGTACGTGAGCAGGCATTGTTTACAATGTTTACTTATTCTGTAAAACAGCATTAATTCTTAGAACTCTTGGGGACTTTAATTTTTGCTACCATTATTTTTGATGAATCCATGAATCATCTTAATTTCATCTTTGTATTTTATTCTGTATTAGTCTTATCATCTCAACAAAATTAACCCCTTGAGGACAGAACAATGGTGGGCCCATATTCCATGTGCCTACAGTATGTCTTAGCCACCATATAGATTTTCTGTAGTTACTCGCTGATTTTCTGAAGACAGGCATTAGAAACCCTTCTTCAGTTATCACTCTACTGGATACTCATGTGGTCTTTATCCTTGATCACTCCAGTAAAGCCTGCTTGTATAACCTTTGCAGGATCACTATGTGTTCAGTGGCTTAGAGAGGGACAAAACCAGCCCTCAAGAACAAATATCTATTAAGCACCCTCCTAGACTATCATTGGTGCTAGAAATATAACACTAAGCAAATCTATCAAAAATCACTGTTCTCAAGGAGTGGATGCTATTTTCCTCTTCATATTTCCTCTTATTAATGATAAGAATTTGCTGATATTAATCAGTTAATTCATTCATTTGTCAAACATTCTTTGAGGTTCTAGTGTTGGAACTTATATATTAATGAGATAAGATGATCATTAAATAATTTCAGGTGATGTTGAATATTAAGATGAAAATAAAATGGTTAAAGAATATAGACAGTCATGGTGGGCACTGTAATCCCTTTTATTTGCTGCAACATGATACATGACACTGGGTAATTTATGAAGAATAGAAGTCTATGTCTCCTAGTCTTAGTGGCTGGAAAGTTCAAGATCATGGTGCCTGTAGGTTTGGTATCTGTCAAGGTCCCAGGCTGTTTCTAAGATAGTACTTGAATGCTGCATCTCACATGGTAGGTGTGGAGGGGAGAGAAAACTCACTCCCTTAAACATTTTTTACAATGGCATTAATCCATTTACCAGGATGGAGCTCTTGTGACCTAAATGCCTCCCCAAAGTCCACACCTCCCAGCACTGTTGAATTGAAGGTTAAATTTTCAACACATGAACTTTGGGCAACACCTTTCAGTCCACAGAAGTGGGAGAGGATACAGGGGTTTGTGCCTATATTTGAATGAATACTATAGGACAGTTTTTATAGGCATTCCCTAAATAATAAAAAGAATACTCTCACACAAATGTCTGGGACAGTCCAGGAAGATGCAGTACCAAGTTCAGAAGTGCTAATGAGAGAAGAGATGGGCAGTAGAGACAGCAGTTGGGCAGACAATGAAGCAGCCGTCATACCAACAGTTCCATGTACTTTGTACTTCTAAAAATTTTATTGAGGAGTTGTGTTGTTGTAGAATCATGAATGCATATGTAGTGACAATGTGTTATACCCCTGATTGTACATTGTATTTTTAAAATTTAAAAAATGATCCCTTGTATGCCGTTCATCATCTATAGATAAAGAAAGCAATCTCTAGATAGCAAGCAACAAACTCATGGTCACATGATGATTTAGGAGTATTAGCTAGTGTAACCACTAAGAAAACTCATGTTCAGGAATCTGGTCACTGTGTTCCGGTGCACAAATGACCCAGGCAGTGTAGGGCAGCATTGCTTTCTTGTCTCTTCCACTTTCCCAAGTTCTTCACCAGTAAAGCAGATGTCAGGATATAAATTTTCCATGGGTGAGTTAATATTTGGGTTTGTCCCAAAGAGAAGGGAACTGAGATCTCTCTTGTGAAATACTTCTCAATTGACTGAGCAAAGGATGCAAATTACAGGCTTTAAAAATTCTGTATGCTCAGGCATATTTTTGGTCCTGCTGAACACCAAGTTGAATTTAGGAAGCAATTACCAGGAATTTTTGGAGTGCTTTATCATGTTCTCACTTTGTTTTGACATTTTTCAGTTTTGGTTGTTGCTCTTAATTAGGAGGTTTCGTAGCTTGTGTTGAAATGGTCAAGCTCCAATCATCCAAGACCTAGAGCTTAAATTTGATTTTAGATGGGATGTTTGTCTGTCTTTTGTAAATAAGCTGCTTTCCCATACTTTTCATAGGACTTAAAAGACATGGAAAACTACCACACACTCCAGTTCTGGGGCAGACTGATGGGGTGGAATGTGTCCTGGCAGAAGGTCATGTTGGCAGGGAGCATGAATTATGGACTTAGGGTAGTGGTTATTTACCAACTGACATGGTAGTAATTCAATATCTTAATAACTAATACATGTGAACTCTTGAAGATTCATAGTCCTACTTGTGAAGTAGAGACATGTCTCCTTGCGGTGGTGTGCAGACTAGGGTTTTGGGGTCAGTGTGTGGGGACATCTAATGTGCTGCAATGTTAATTCTCTCAGTTCAGCTGGGTCAACTGACTGATCATCAAGGAGTTGGGTATCCTTTTCCACTTACCCTTATATTTCATATGATATTATGTCTGTCCATTTTGGAAAAAGGTTTGGTGCTGTGAAAATATAGTATCCTCATCTGTGCTTTCAAAACAATGACACACTTCCAGACATTAGCAAAATAATGATTTTACAATATAGTGGCAACATACATAGCATATTTTTCAGGCTGTGTTTCTTGATAGGAGCCCAGTTTTCCCGAACTGAACAATCTTAGTCGAACATGACATTAAATGGGCTTATCTCTCAGCATTTGTGTTTGTTCATTATGTCTCTGATCTTCTGTGTCATACACCACACACTTGTGTTTCCTGCTAGATCTCAGCTCATCTTTTTCTGTGCTGACCCTTTTTCTATTTTTCTCCTCCCTGAAGCATTAGCAAAAACATCCTTAGGATTATCTTTGAAATAAAATCCTTTTTTTCTCTCTTTCTTGGTGACTTTTGCCATTGCATCTAAGTTTATAGATTTTGTCCTTATTTCCCTTCTAAGGTTCAGAGGATAGAACTTTTTCTCCAATTACTTTCTAGATATCGCTACTTAGGTTTTCTTTTAATACCATAAATTGAAAGTTTTTGAAGCAACCCTTGCTTTTGCTGCATCTCCTACTTTTGCTCCATTGTCTAATATAACCTCTGACAATCCAGTCTTTGTATTCTCTTTACTGTTCCACCAGTGTTTAATTACTTACCCTCTTCTATGGATACAGGATTCAAAAAGGGTCCCTGTTTATTCTCTTTCATTTTGTATTTGTATAAGTATCTTGTGGCTTCAAGATGGGTCTTTCTAGAGCCCAATTCCAATTGTAACACTCTCCAGCTCAAAGTTCTTGTCACTTGATTCTGATGACATGACCCACGAGGATCTCTCAGGAGGCCCCTTCACATTCTTCCATGTGGATCCAAGTATTCTAGTAAGCCAAGTTTGTATTTTCTAGCCTAGCATTTAGAATTTTTTTAATAGGAGTTCAATTTTCTTTCCAAGCTAATCTTCCATTGTTCTAACCATTTATTAACATTTATGGAATACCGCTTTATGCTAACCAATGGACTAAGGATAGTAATGAAATGTTGAGTAACAACATGCAGGTCCCTGTACTTATGGAGTTCTCAGTCTAGTGGGTACTGTAGGCCAGGTCAATTGTATCTGTCAGGTGCCTAGGGCTCAAAAACTTATAAGAGAGAATCTGGTTGGAAATTCTCTGGAATTCTTCCCAGTGAAAACTACATAAGTACCAATAATAGGAAATCATTTTGGATGCTGTTGAATACCCAAGATACTCTGCACTCATGAATAGATGAAGTTAAAGTGATTTGAGGAAAGGACCTTGCACACTATCCCACAGCCCCACTGGTATCCTACTCAGATCTTTGAACAAAAGCTTGTTCTTACCTCAGGGACTTTGCACTTTTCTCTGACGATCCTGTTCATCAGGATCTCATGACAGGCTCCTTCAATGTTTATCTCAGAAAGTAACCTTTTGCTGATATTCTAAACTTCCCTGCTTATCACCATTCTCACATCACCCTGATTATTTTCTTATACATAATCATCTTGGAATTTTCTTCTGTTTAGTTGTCAATTGACAGCCTTTTTCACAAGAGAAAAAGCTACTTGAATTTTCTGCCTCTCTTGTTCATATCACCTGGTCCAATGACTGACATGTAGTAAGTGTTCAACCAACATTTCCAAATGAAAAAAAAAATGGTGAATATAAGATGAAAAACATACAAATGAGTGAAAAAGAAAGGCATAAATATGTGTGTATGCATTTATACATATATTTGTTCTGTGTTAACTGATTTTGCAGAAAAGGTAACTACATTATATTTCCTTGTGGTAAACCAGCTACACAATGAGACATGCAGGGGCTGGAGCGGTGGCTCCATGGTTATGGTGCTTGCCCGGCATGTGCAAATACACGGGTTCAGAACCATGTACACAACTAAGTGTCAGGTCAGTGAAGGCCATGTGAAAAACTCAATAAAAATTGATTCTCTCTCTCTCTCTCTCTCTCTTTCTCACTGTCCATCTCTCTTTAAAAAAAGAAAAAAAGATGAGACATGTACTTCATTATCTGTATAGTATGAGGTTTACTTTTAAAATTAAACCCCTAGATGTTTCCTTTTAAGTAGACAGCAAAATCAAACAGATTAATGGGTAGATTGAGATATGGAATGAAGCAATTTACTAAAATATTGATTTTAGAATCAATCGACAGCTGTATAGATGGTTAATCTACATTTTTTTCAAAGTTTCCATCTGCTTAAAACTTTTGTAAATAATGTTGGAAAAGAAAATGTATCTGAATACATTACTTCTATCAATAGAGTTTGAGTTCAAGCCTCTTTACTTTTTGTCCTTCCAGGATTGTACCAGAGGAGTAGATGATTAGCAAAGAAATGGTCAAGGAAGTCCTTTACTATATACTGACTAAGCAATAAATGGTATAATTATATTTGGTAAGAATTCCTACAATAAGGCTCACACGGTTCACAAGAAGCCTGGGTAACTACTACTCTAACTTGGCTTTCTGCTACCCCTCCAGCTTGAGATCTGGCTGATGATCCTAGGGGGGTTAGTACAGTCAGGAGTGGAGGGTGACTCACAGGTGTTACTTGCTGCAACAGGAGAAATAATTTTCTCATTCGTGACTCACAGGCCTCTCACATGGAGAAGGGAGAGCTTGTCATTGTTAAAATGATTCAATGTATTTCTATCCTCTGGATCTTTGTGACTCCTTCACTTTTTTCCCCCCTTATTTTGGTGAGTCTAGAATGGGAGAAGCCCTAATCATCATCATCTATCATCTATCATCATCGTCATCATCCTCACCAAAATCTAAATGAGTGTTCCCCACTAATGAAACCATTCTGTTTGCCCTACTTCATGTGATTGTTCCACCCATGCTATGATTGCATATAGGCCAGTTACATTATGCACTGTACCTATTTTTACATTTGTGGAGACTGAGATATGAAGTATGTAAGTGACCTGGCCAAGTTCATTGAAGGGTACAGAGTTAATGAGCTGAAATTAGAATCTAGGTTTCTGACTTCTTATTCATATTCCTTAACTTAGTGCCTAACTGGAAACATTGGCAAAGTATAATTGCCTAATTATTGTTGCTTAATTTTGCCAAGAAGGAAGAAACTTTAAAGGAAATAGAGTATCAGGGAAAGCCACACAAATATCACCATGGGGAGGAAGAATTTTCCCTAGGTTGAATTCATGCTATGCCTTTGTAAAATCTTTAATCAATTTCTGAATCCTGTTCTTCTATGTTTAATGCAGTGTTTGTCTCATCTGAAAGGTTAAATCTAAGCTTGAGTCTCTCCACATGAAATTGCTCCAAGCTGGGTGCTCTTTAAGGATTAGCAAACTAGATTTTGGTCACTAAGGACCCTTTCTAGGTTGCTGCTATGTCTATTCCATTCTCCTCCTGTGCTCCTCTCCCCAGGCACCTGTTAAGGTGCAACATACTGCTGTAGAGGGTTAACTATCATCACGCCTATTAGACTATAGCACAAAATGCCAAATTCCAATGTCTTTTAATGTCACTTGCTTTCCCTTTACTTTTGATTTCCTGGCATGGGAATTAATAAGCATTGATTATAAAGTCAGATATTCCTAGGAATGAAACTCTCCTCTACCAGTTCCTATCTGTGAAATCTTGTAAATTGCTCAGCCTCCCTAAACTTTATGTGTTTCATCTATATAGTGAAGTTAATTATAGCACCTACCCCCGGGACTGTTGTGAGGATTAAACAGAACAATGCGTATGAAAGATGTAGTTCTGCACTTAGTACTTGGTAGATGCTAATAAGCATGGATAAGCAATTCAACTTCTGTATATTTTTCAAATTTTTGTGGTGGTGGAGATTAGACCCATGGCCTCATGCATGTTAGGTAAGTGCTCTACCACTGAGCTATATTCTCAGTCCTCCACTTCTGGGTAATTATACAAAAGCCTATGTTCATATATTTATTAGCCATTTGTACTTTTTTGAGAAGTGTCTGTTCAGATTACTTGCCCATTTATTAATTGAATTACTTGTTCTTTTGTTGTTAACTTTTTGAGTTTTTTTTTTTATATATTCTGGATCTTAATCCTCTGTCCCTTGAATAAATAACAAAGATTTTCTCTCATTGTATGGATTATTTCTTCTCTCTGTTGTTTGCTTTGCTGTGCAAAGCTTCTTAATTTAATATTATTCCATTTGTCAATCCTTGCTTTTGCTTCCCAGATTTTGGAATCCTGTTCAGGAAATTGTGGCTTGTGCCCATATCTGGAAGGGTTTCCCCATGTGTTTGTCTAGTAGCTTCCCAGTTTTAGGTTTACATGAAGGTCTTCAATCCATTTTGAGTGGAGCTTTTCATATAGGGAGAGAGAGAGTGATCTAGATTCAATCTTCTACACATGGTTAGCCAGTTTTGTCATTTAAATTAAGATCTCAAAGAATTATTAGCACTTACATCTCTGTTGCAACCATATTCATAATAAGCAAGATGTGGAAACAAACTAAAGTTCCTCAGTAGGCGAACAGATAAAAACATAGCATGTACATAGAATAGGAAAGGAGAAAAGCTTGCAAAGAGTGTAACATGAATGAACCTTGAAGACATTATGCTGAATTAAATAAGAATATAGAAGTACTTCTCATATATTTGATAAAATTTATGGGTATCTAATTGGAAGGAATTACATTAACATATTTTTGTAATCAGAAAAATCTTGCAATAAAGTAAACACCAAATGGAGTGTAGTTATGGAATAAATTTTAATCTGCATAGTTGGTTGCTAATCAATAACATCATCGTTTTCCTGAATTTACAATCTCAACTAATTTTTCTCTCTCCTCTGTGATGACTGGTATTTTCACTTGATGAGATATTGACTATATTTTAATTGCTTTTTCAATATGCTCCACAGAGGTTGAAAACTAAAGCCTGTTGTTTCACAATTTCCTGGACCATGGAGCACTAAGTTAGAATATCAGTGAAGGTCCTTTCAGGTCATTTTGTTTTTGCTTTTCTTACCATAGGGCTTTGCTCCATGAAGGTGGCTTAATCATCCAGGATCCTGAGCCTCTAAACTAAACGACTCCTGAAAGTCATATTTCAGCCCTAACTGAAAAGTCAATGGATTCCCATGGTTCTTGGCATGAAGCCCAAACTCTAAGTAGCCCTCTGTGTTCTATCAAACCAAGTACCATTCTGGCCCTTGCTCCCTCTGCTTCAGTCCCACTGGCTTCTTTCATGTCTTCTCATTTCCTTCTGTCACAGTCTCTGCTTCTGGGTCTATTGTCTGCACCACTCTCTCTCCCTCTCTTCCTTTACTCTTACCTGGTCAAGGTGTCAGTTACCTTCCTTCTTATCTACTTCCTTTGCTCCCATGACACTCTATTTTGTGTTTTTTATTCTCTTGGTTCCCTTTATAGCATTACTACATGTTTGTGAATCCTTAGCTCATTGTTTAGTTTGCATCTTTTTGTAAACTACAGAAATACAAAGGATCATAATAAATAACTGACATTATACATCAACAAATTGGATAACCTTTAAAAAATGGATAAATCACCAGAAACACATAATCTACCAAGCACAAGTCATGAAGAAATAGAAACTGTAAATAAAGCAACAAATAGTGAAGAGATCAAAGCAGTAATCACAACCTACCCAAAAAGAAAAGTCAAGGAATAGAAAGTTGAGCACAGCTTTTGAACTTATTTCATATTTTTTTCTGTATAATATGTATTTTTTAGATGTCTTTGAATTGCACAGTAACTGTGTTTGGGGTACTACAAAGTGGAACTACTAATTTTGACACTGAGTGGGGAATTCCTCTGAGGTAATAAAGTCTGCCCACGGAGAGGCCTTGTTGCTATTTCCGGTGACCAGGAGAACAAATAGTGCTTGTGAATCTCTGGACCAGGTAAGACAGAGAAAGCCAACCACTGCACCCCACCTCCACCTGCAAACCTGAGTTCAGGCAAGAGACGTCATGTATGCATCCACCACCAGGAGGAATAAGAACCCCTGACATGAAGAATCATGAAGTCACCAGAGTCGTTCATCCTCCTTGGCCCTTTCCCAAATTTCCTATTTGATATTATTACCATTTCAATGTTTCTTGCCCCCAGGTGGCCATTTCTTATTTTCTTAGCTTTGTATGCCCAATTCCGAAGGAGGTGTGAGTGATTTCATGTGCTATTATTGTCACTGGGGATTTAAATAAGAAACCAACAACCGAAAACATATTTGCATAGTTTGGAGGGAGTGAATGCTTACTGGTAGACTTTCAGACTACAGATAAACCTATAATGCTGGAACTATAATGAATATAATGAATCTATAATGAATCTATAATGCTAGAACTGGGGAAGGAAGCTTGTGTGGTTGTACTTTCCCTCCCTGCAACTAAGTTCAGCTTTAACATGAACGCTAATGAAGAGCTGAACAGAAGCACACACCCTAGCGACCCGTCAGGAACTGAGCGTGTCCACTCATTCCTTTAGCACTGAAACTCTCTCATGAGAGAGAAAACTCTCTCAAGATAAGTTTAATCTGGTGCCAAACTGAATTGCTCTAACATAGCTCTTTCTTTCATCAGGGTGACCCAATTAGGGTTGTTCTCCTTTGGTGCTGAGGGAGGAGGCAACCCTATCTTGTACTTAAGAGACAGTTCTTCTGCCAAATATAAGAACCCTTTCAATATGGAACTGCTCCATCAGTTGCTTGCTATTGGGACTGGAGATGGGAATTTCTTGTAAGAGATCTTATAGAAATTCTAATTTGTCCACATGGAAACACAATGGATATATACACTAATTACACATAAGTACCTACAATAATGAAAGCCTAGAATGAATGCTGAAAGATATTTTAATGTTCATTTTGATCCATTCTTAAAGAAAAAGAAATTCACATATTTGAAGAGAAATAAGCAAACATTTGTGCTTCAACAGGGACTTCTTAAATAAATGCTTCCTTTTTTAAGAGCAATTACACCGTTTTCTAAAGTACTCCATCTGATCTCTCCTTTGGTCCACTTCTTTTTTTTTTTTTTAATTCAATAGACATTGTCTTACAATTAGGAGTGGTTCATCATCATACAATCAATAACAAAAGTGTAATGACAGAACAAGCCAATACTGGTGCCAGACCATGGTTCCCCCCTTTGGGTTCCCCATAGTTCCATGTTTCACTTTACTTAAGCCCCAAGTTAATTGGATTTCTCGTGGAAGTTGGAGGTTCCCCTCGGATTAGATTCACCCATACTGCCTCCCTCTGGTCACCTTGATGTTCTTCCTATTCCCTTCCCCTCTCCCTACCCCCTCCCTACATCCCCCAGGAATCTTAGCACAGTTCCCCATGATCATGTAAGAATTCATACATGTTGAGGTAATTGTTAGGTTAGCCATCTAACAAACTGTTTCTGCTTATATTCTAGCTTCCACGAACGAGAGAAAACATTTAGCCCTTGAATCTCTGAGTTTGGGATACTTCACTTAACAACATTTTTTCCATCTCCATCCATTTGGCTGCAAATGCCATAATATCATTTTCTCTAATAGCTGAGTAATATTCCATTGTATATATGTACCAAAGTTTTTGGATCCACTCATCAAGTGAGGGGCATCTGGGTTGGTTCCATAATTTAGCTATAGTAAATTGGGCTGCTATAAACATTGATGAAGCTGTATCTCTATAGTAAGCCAATTCTAGCTCTTTGGGGAAGATACCCAGTAGTGAGATAACTGGGTCAAAAGGTGGTTCCAGCCCTTTTGGCCCACTTCTTACATTCACTTCTGTGAAACTATTATCTGCTCAGTGCTTACGTCTCTTGACTGGAATGATCTGACTAAGGTTGATTAGTAGGACTAAGTCCAAGATCCTAATGAAAAAATAAAAATAGTAAGCTCCCATTTTCCTTTTGCACCTGCTGGCCAAAATCATCTTGTTTCTTCTTCTTGGTGTACTTCTTGATTTCAGAGAAGACCTTCAGGGAAGGAGTCATCATGTCACCTTGAGATTCACATTCTGGGCATGTGCAGATGTCCTGCTCAGCAGGGAAGGGCTCTTGCACATCCACCAACCCGCTTCAGAGATAAAATCAGATGTGTGGTTCTGCATCACTCATAGTAAGCATCCACCCAGAGGGCTGCAGATTTTTTCAAGGCCCTGTGGGAGAAGAAAAAAAAAAAAGGAGTAAAACTGTAATGACAAAGGAGCTTCTCCATGGAACACGTGGTCCTATGCCTGGTTCAGGACAATGACATTTTCAATTATGTCTTCTAAATATCATTCTCTTTTGACAGGGTCAAAAACACTGAATTATTTTTAGCAGGTGAATTTACTTTTCCTTTATGGGGAAGATTTGAGTTTTATTTACATTTTATTCTCTTCTGTTCCATATACCTATTACCAACTCATCTATCTATCCTGTTTTTTAATTAGGAAGATATTTTTCTAAATTCTGGATCTACAACAATGGGGGTGGGGCAGATCTGAGTACTGTCTATATGGAGCTCCTGGTCCAACTTAGGAGACATGGATTAAATAATTGTTCACCCAATAAATACTCAATCATAGTTGGGTGAAGGAGGCCATCGATGAAGAGAATTAGGTGCTGAAGAGCAGGTGATGGATTTAGTCTTGGAGATCCGTGAAGACCAACACGAGGAAAAAGAATTTGACATGCACCTTGGAGAGTTAATGGGGATTGAAAAGGTGATATGGGGGTGGTGATTTGAAGAACATTCCAAGTGGAAGAAAAAGTGACAAAAAGGATGAGATTGACCAGAGGTAGGGAGATTTGCAGCAACTGAAGGTCAGCCAGGCATCCAAGGGGCAGAGAGGGGAGAGGGGACTGTGGACAGTGTGAAGCTAGGGAAGTAGTAGTGGTCACATGAGGTCAGGCCTGGCCATGCTGGCCATCTTCAAGATACTTCCTCTCACCATCCAATTTTATTTTTTTTAAATTTTTAAATTTTTTTTAAAGAGAGAGAGAGAGAGACAGACACACAGACAGAAGGAATCGATTTTTATTGAGTTTTTCATGTGGCTTTTGTTGCTCTGACACTTAGTTGTGTACGTGGGTGCTGGGGTTTGAACCTGTGTACTTGCACATGCCAGGCAAGTGCCTAACCACCAAGCCATTGCTCCAGCCCCCTCAGCATCCAATTTTAAAAGAAATGGTTATTAAGCATAGATCATAAGCTGCTAATTTGACAGTACTATAGGAAGTCATGTGAATGGCTGAGGATGAATATGGATTTTTTAGTTCCTACAGGCCTTACTACTCATGGCCTGTCACCCCAGCTGTTTTGCCCATTATGTTCCACTAGACCCTGCAGGTATCTCAGTTTGCAGCAGTGGACCAGAGGATCTGAGAGTCCCTCCTACCACCTACATTCTGCGGCACATGAAAAACTCTAGGGAAGATGTAAAGACACAAAATGCAAAGCCTTGATTTCAAGAAGCATGAAATAGATTAAGACAGCAAGACATTTCACTGAGAACCTAGAGGACATCAGGTAAATGGGGTTCTTGGTATTGATCCCTTGCATTGCTGTTTTAATGCTGGGCTCACAGGGGCTCCTTAGTACATGGATATTAGATAGATGATGACTCACAAGCTAGTGAATAGTCTGGGGATGGACAGTGAGGGAAAATGAGAACTTTGAGCTAAGAGAAGTTGTGTTATTACCTGACGATATCTCCAAACGCCTTCAGCATGGGCTTATTCACATACTGCAATCCGTGCTTGGCACACAGTGACTTCACCAGAGGTGCCACTTTGTGATAATTGTGGCGTGGCATTGTGGGGAACAGACTAGGGAAACAGACAAAAGATATGAAGCTTGGGCTTAGAGGGAAACCTGCAGGAGTTTTCTTTCCTGTATTACCAAATAAAATTTGTTAACAATGTAGACCCAACCTTGACCTTGCACAATACTTCTGGGAAGTTCAAAAAATTTTGCCAAAACACTCTTATCTCTAAACACCTCTGCAAGCCACATGGGTGGTAATGCTTGGGAAATACTAAAAGAATAAATATTAGCTCCATCAAATGGATTTATTTTGGGGTTTCTATCATTTTGAATTCCCTAGGAGAGACCAAAAACCCTCTCAACCCCTTTTTGTCTCTCTCTATCTCTCCATCCATATAATTCCTGCACCATGAATAGGTCAGTATTCACAAAGGTCTAGCACATGGGAAAGAGTTCCAGGACAGGAATAAGAAGTTAGGAGATGAGGGTCTTATCCAAAGTTTTCCACTCTTTAGTCTGATAACCTTGGATTTTTAAACCTCTTTTTTGATGAAAGATGAACAATAATCCTTTCTTGTTTTGCTGAATTTTTAAGGACTAACAGAAAGGATTAGAAAATTCCATGAACATATATAAGATCTCTTTCCTTCTCTGAATCTCCCAGATATGGTTTATATAAAGAAGAGTTGGAAAATGCCTTTTTTTGAATATTCTGGAATGATTTGTTCTCCAGGTATTATCATTTTCTCTTTCTTTATTTTCTATTTACCTAACTAACCCATTGGTAAAATATTGCCATCTATTGTTCAGAAATTACATAAGAGGCTGGATTTCATTATTGATTATTTTGTACCTTTGGTTTTATATAGATATTTAAATTAAAGTGTGAATAAATTTTAATACAGCTTATTTACTCAAGTGTTATGATTTATTTATTTTTTTGTTTCATGAACAAACCAAATGTACACATACACACACAAACTTACATACACATACACAAATCACCAATTTCTAAGAATGATTATATGTAGAAACTAAATTATTGACACCTTAGATTCCATTCCATTTTATCAAAAATATAACACCTGCTTCCTTCCCTCCCTCTCTTTGATGCTAACAGGAAAGTGGCAGAAAATCCTGATTCTTTTTTTTCCCTCTGAGATTCTTAGTTGAAGGACTCTCCTGTAATTGGAGCTGTTATAAGAGAATATCCTTGCACATTCATGAACTATTTTTATCACTCACTGGTGCTCAATTTGGAAGTTCAGGTGCCCAGTGAACCAGTCATTGAAGAAGGATTGTTCAATATTACAGGTGGCCAAGACCTGCAAAGGAAAAGATTACGTTAGGTGTAAATTAGTTAGTCAAATTAAGAATATTTATTTATTCTATCATGCAGTAAACCACCACCAAGTGCCACTGACTATCTATTTTGTATAAGAAATTATGAAGATATAAGAGATAGATAGTTCCAAGATTCAAGTAATTTACTATTTTAAAAGGCAATAAAACATTTTACTGTAAAAAACAAATAAGGCTACAGATATGAAAGAGTAGGTAGGACTTGAGGAGGAAATTACTATCAATCTTTAGATGCAGAAGGCTAAAGTGTCATGAATAATGCCTTTGGCAGATGGAGGTGGGATTGTAGGATTATGATGGAGATTGTAGAGGTAGATCACCATTTCCACAGAGAGAACTTAAAAGACTTCTAAATGAGGAATACAGCATTCATGGGTCCTAACCAAGGTCTCTATGCACAGAAGTGCATTCCATTACAAGCACTTTCCTTCATAATATCTTGTATTTATTTTATGCATTGCAAACAGATCCTAGTAGAGAGTTCATAGGATTCTTTAGAATGCCAAGATTAAGAATCCATATAAATGTAGTTTTATTCAATGTCTTTTAAAGGTTTAATTATAGCTGGGTTTGTTGCCTATTTGAATGGTAATCTGTGCTTGTTCTAAGTTAGAGTTAATCGAGATGTAGTTCGGAGTCTTCAGGTAAACAAGACATTTCAATGGGATCTGCGAAGTTGAATCTATTTCTGTAATGCCAATAAGACATATACTTGCTTTTGTATTCTTATTCTTTCATGGTTATGCAGTGGAATTTTCCAGAGGCTACTAAACATGGGATGGCATTATCACTCTGATGTTGATATGTGTTAGTTTGGTTGTTATTTTAAATTAAAAAACAAATAAATGTTTTAAAATTTCCCAGTTTTAACTTCAAATACAGTAGATATCAACGAATATAATCTATATAAACAAAAATTCTTTGAGGTTTTCAAAAACTTTTTAAACGTATGAGTGTTTTTATTGTTTTTCTGCATTGTAACTGAGATAGAGGGCATTTGAACTACCAGGAATCTGGGACCTTGGTGTAAAGGTTTTGCTAACTCTATACACTAGTTATAAACACGCTGTGGTAATATACCATTTTAATTAATCTTTTTGGTACCAGTGATTGAACCCAAGGGTGCTTAACCACAGAGCCACATTCCAATACATTTTATTTTTTATTTTGAGACAGACTCTCACTAAATTGCTTAGGGCCTTGCTAAATTGCTGAGACTAGCTTTGAATTCTTGATCCTCCTGCCTCAGACTCTTGAACCACTGGGATTACAGATTCGCCATCATGCTGAACATAACTTTCTTAATATACCTTCAAGCCAGAATCATCACAGGTTAAATGAATGGAAAAAGAAGATGAAGTTGTGCACTATGATAGTTAGTAAACTGCAGGCAAGACAAGGAAAAATATTAATAAATCCCTTCCATAATAAAATTGTGGACAAAGAACCAACTAAGAAAATGTTTATAACACATTTTACAGACAATGTCATCTAACTCAGTAAGGAATATGTGAATACCCAGATACAATATTAGGTTATGGGCATTACTGTTAAGTAATTCACTGAAAAAGAAATATTAAGATCCAACAAGTGTTTCAAAAGCAGTCAGCCTGACTAATGATTATATAAATGCTACACGAAAATTAAAAGATTAAAAAGTGGTTTTGTGATCAGAAAGTTTGAGAAACACTGCTTTATATCTTACAGAGTATCTCCTGAGTTTGGGTCTGAACTTGAAAAAGAAATAAGGTAATGATTGGAGTCCCTTGTTATCATAGCACAGCCAGTGAGACGGGACCAGGGCAGGCAGGGAGGTTCTGTGTTGATCATAACTCTATTGAGCATTAATGGCATAATTGGAAAGCACACCATATCCCCTCCCTAGAATGCCTATGTATATAATGAGATAAGGTGATTTCCAAAAGATGTACAAGTGTAAAATTCATTCTGTAATTTTATGAATTTCAGACTCACTTGAAAGCCTGTGTTATCTGACAGAGTAGAGTAGTGGCAAGCAAATCTATGAAGTATCAGACAGCAAACATTTTAATCATCTCACAAATTCTCCTCAAATCGCTATTGTAATATGAAAACCATCATAAAGAATATGTAAACAAATGAGCATGGCTGTGTTCTAATAAAGCTTTATTTATAAAGCAAGCAATGGGCTACATTTGGCTGCTGGGGTGTAGTTGATGAACCGTTGGTTTGAAGGGAAGACTATAATCAAACTACTTCTGTCACTTACTAGTTGTTGACCTACTACAAGTTATTGAACCTTTTTATTACCTTGCAAAGTGGTAATAGCAATGTTGCCTAGCTTGTGCAGTTATATGCAAAGGGATTCACAATGCCTGGACCTCAGAAAGCATTTTATGGAGGTGAGCTGTTGTCATTGGAGTAAATCACATTCTAAGTCACTCTGGCTGCAAGGGTTCTTCCTCAGAAACTCCATTGTTACCTGTGTGCTGAGCCAGTCCTGGTTCTCCTCTTTGCTCATTTTCATTGGTATGTGGCTCATCTGGGTAACATATGCAATCCAGGGACTTTCAAGAAACCTTTTGGAGAATAAAAAGAGGAAGTGATGACTCTTTTAGGGTGTTTCAGTTGCAACTACTGGCCTTGAGTAACCCATGGCACACCTGGTTAAGCACTGGAAGAAATGAAACAGAGTCCAAAGTTCCCATAAAATTGTGATCAATTATTTTCCTCTTTGAATGCCTTTTATACCTAGAATTGGCACTCAGGCATTGGTCGTATGACCTACTTTGTCTGTTATGGGGGCAATGCAAACATTTCTGTAGCTTAGGTGAAAGGATAAAACCACAGTGTTCTCCAGGGGCAAATTTCAGAATGATTGACAGTCTGGATTTTGTCATCAGAACCAGATTCAAGTTCGGTCTTGACACTGACCTTGGTCCTTACTTGTTTTATCACCTTAGGCAAATTGATTTAATCTATTCACTTCCCTTAGAAAAACAAAGATGATACCATCTACACTATAGGACTTCACAAGGATTACATCAAGTAAGATAATTCATGGAAGGACTTTGACAAAGTGACAGTAGCTGTTACTATTCTTATAATTATTTAGAATTTAGAATAGTAATGCAACAGAATGAGGAAGGAGTAAATTGGAGAGCTGGGGAGGATTATTTTGGTAAAAGGATAGTTGGAAGACTTTTTAGTTTTGAGAGAATCTCTAGTCATAACAACTTCAAAGAACTCCTGTCCTATCTTTACTTTTGTCAGGGATTATGATGTCTAAGTTGATTATAATTCTAAAGAACTTGAGAATCAACTAAAGTATTTCACTTGGGAATAAAGAGAGTGGAGGAGGAAAAATGGAGATTGGGCAAATTGTTTTTTCAAAGAGCTTGTTTTGATCAACTACTTTAACCACTGGTTTTTCCTATTCACTTAGAAACACCTCTGCTCTGAGGAATAGGACTGGGTGTCACAATCTTCTGTCAATCACAAATAGCTGTGGGAAGGAAGGTAAGAGGAACATTTGGGTTATGGATATAAGAGAATATTCTTACTTGACCAAATATATGAGCAACACAGTCCCAAAAATCCCATAGAAAGGCCCAAAGGTGATGAAATGCCGAATGTAAAAGCTGCTGACCCAGGCAATGTCCTGCAGAGAAAAGCACTTCAAGTTAGATGCCCCAAGAATAATTTCATTTCTTCTTCACTGGACTGAGTTCCCGCCCCTCCCCCCATACTGGCCAAATCTTATATCCCATCCTTCAAGGAAGCTACACTGGTGGGCACTGAGCATTTTCAATTCCTTTCTTTTACCTGGACTGGTTTTAGATAATGAGCCAATTTACTCACCACCCAATATTTTCGAAGAAACATCACTAGCATGGATTGTAAATTGAAATATACAGGCATGAGGAATGGGAGCCCAACTGAAAAAGAACAAGAAAGACGGCCAATAAATGAGCAGAATGTGACCCCAAAACCAGTTAGCAGGAGTCTATCTCTTTACCATACTCCCAGAACATTAGCCTTGGGAAGAAATATGAAGTAGAGATCCATGACCACAACCAGGATTCCACTGGGCTTTCCAAGTGTGTGAGGCAGAGCCTGGAATTTGGTCATCAGCTTCAGGTTCAAATTCTCTCTAAGCAGCTAGGAAAGTATTGAAGATTTGGATCATTTTTGAGAGGCCTTCCCTAAAATTCTGCTGTGAGCTTGGAAGTGTTTTTCCATGTCACCATGGAACCTTTAGTTCCCCCAAATTCATGTGATTGAGTCCTGTCACAATGTGTTGGTGTGGCGAAAACAAGGAAGAAGTCCAGATCATGTCTCTGAGATGATCTCAGGCCCCTTAAAGTTCCTACCTGACTTGACTCAATGCTGCCAAAACAATTTTCGACTTGTTCCAGCCAAAACTTGACTAGGGGCTCCTGCCCTCCTTTTGCTTGGAGCATTTACTTTAGAAAAGTTGTAATTATAAATTCTTTCTCTGTTCCTTTGAGATTTATTTTCTGAAACCAGAGACATGGGTGCCATTTCTTTGAAACGTTATAAAGAAGCAAAGAGTTCCAATCTCCTAGCCTTTGTGGGAGGATTGGAACCT
>PVKS010024382.1:0-31146 GCA_004027875.1 Aplodontia rufa
GGAAGGGAGGGATAAGGGAGGGTAATTGGGGGGGCACTCCTGGAGATAATTGCAATATCCAGAATATTTACACATTTATACACATTTTATATTATTTTGTTAAAATCTTTTAAGGTTGTTCAAGAAAATAATAATAAATAAAAAATTTAAAAAAAAATGAGGGGAGAGAAGTTATCCTTGTACATATTACTTCTTACCGTGGCACCCAAATTTCAATCATAATACTTTCAATTCCTACAAAGTAGAAGATTACTATTCAAAGAGATTGCAGTTTACTTGGGTAGAAAAAGCATGCATGAGTGAAAGTTAAATAATAATACAACAGTTCAACAGTTGTACTTGAACAGATGTGAGCATCTATCTGTAAGGAGCAATGTATTAGACTTATGGGGGCATGATAACTAGGAAATACATAATAGAATCTGTACTCCAAGAATTCAGTCTGGCAAAAGGTAAAAATGTGCATATGAATTCTTCTCATTTCAAGAGAAATTCTGGGGAGTGCTAAAATATAAGCCATTGCAAAAGGCAAGGGAAGAAATGGGAGTTGTGAGAATCTTACTTCAGGACAGGAGGAAGAGAGAAGAGTGAGCAGAGGGATGAATTTAAACAAGGGCACAAAATAATGATGCCTAAGGAGGTTTGAACTTTTCTGTGTGCAAAGGGCATGAAAGAAAGTGACAGTAAAGATAGACTGAGCAGCAGGAGAGATGGCTTCATATAGCAAATTGAGGAGGGCAGACATGATTCAAAATGAAGCAGTGGGCTCTCATGAGATAACTAGGAATGAAGAAAAGTGTGATTATTAAGGACACTTGGTGATAGGGGGATACTGCAGGCAGAGAGACCTCTTAGGACCATATTTACCAAGTCTAGCAATGGGAATCTAGGCTAGACAAAGCAGAATGGTGTAGGTTGACAAAGGATTGTGCTACTTCTCTTCTCTACTCAGATCATGTATTCATTCCTTGTGTTCTGTTTACCGAATCAGAGTTTTTTGTTGGAAGGTATTAATGTTACCTTACCAGTAGTATTTTTGTATCATTTTCCAATACTTTCTGATATCTAACAGTGGCATGGCAACAAATACCACTTAAGTGATTTTATGCTTGAAATTTTTCTTTGCATTTTTGTTAGAAATCAGATGCATTTTTTCTAT
This sequence comes from Aplodontia rufa, assembly GCA_004027875.1. Classification (NCBI taxonomy): domain Eukaryota; kingdom Metazoa; phylum Chordata; class Mammalia; order Rodentia; family Aplodontiidae; genus Aplodontia; species Aplodontia rufa. The sequence goes on from PVKS010024382.1 coordinate 1,160, forward strand.
TAAAAATGAGAATACATAGAGATAAATTATACAATATTATATTATTGAGATAATAAAATATATGTTTTAGACATTAATAACACTTATAAGATGCATATGCATACAGATCTATAATAGTGTGTGTGTATATGTACATATACACACACATAATCATCCCTTGGCCCCCATGAGTAATTGGTTACAGAACCTCCTACAGATACCACACTCTGCAGATGTTCAAGTTCCTCATTTAAAATGTGTAGTATTTACATATAACCTATTCATATCATCCTGTATACTTAAATGATCTATAGTTTACTTATAATACTTAAGTCAATTAAATACCATGTAAATAGATTTTATGCTATATTGTTCTGGGAATAATGACAAGAAAATAAAGTTTGTACATGACCAGAATGTAGGTAAATTTTTAAATTATATTTTACATTGCAGTTGTTTGAATTTGAAGATGCTGAACCTTTAGATACAAGGGGTCACTGTAGTGTATTTTCCTCATCTTTGATATATTCTGCTTTTCACTGTGCTTAAATTTTGGACCCAAATTCTATGGATTCCCTTCCTATCAATTGGTCATTGTCTTTTTCCTATTAGAATGCACAAAAGTCTTTCAGTGCATCTATTCTTTTCTCCCTCCTTTGAATAGCTCCTGGGCCCTGCCACAAGCCTTTATTAATGATCCTTGAGAGAGAAATCCATCTCTGGTGGCAAGTTCTGAGCCTCACACACAATACTGGGTTGTGCAGCTTGCCTACACTAACAGACTCTTGCTTCCCAGTGGAATCTGTCAAAGGAACATACATTTCTTAAACGTAATTAGAAGCAGACTCTATAAGCATAGGCTATAGATTTCTAGGTATCTATTTCTTTTGTAATGATTCTATTCTTACCCCAAAAGTCAATATCTTGTACTGTATCATTTGGTGAATGGCATAACAATTCCACCTGACTTCATCTTAGGCAGCTCATCCCAGGGCTTCTGAGAATCTTGCAAAGAAGAGTTGAGGATTTCTGCCTCTACATCATGGGGGAAAAGAAAAACCCAGCACTTGTATTTTCTAGAAAATATGCAAAAATAAAAGAATATTCACCTTCTCACAAGTTAAATTCAACAAAGACATTATGGCCTTTTAAGTGGCCTTTTAAAATGGCCTTTTAAAAATATTAATAAATGGCATTAATGAAGATGACACTTTTTTCAATTCTTGTGCATTTATTCATTCCTCTTTTTCTAGTCGTTGCAATTTCTTCATTACACTATCACTTGGCAGCTGATTATTACTAGTTCACTACTTTGATCACAGTTTAAGCTGGAAGTTGATTATTGTGTGATCTCCTAGGATATAGGGGAGAAAAATCCAGCATAAATAACCTCATGCAATTTTTATCCCACTATTTGACTCCACTCATTCCTTTGCCCTCCCTTTATTCAGTCCCACTTGCTCTTGCCCTTCTGTATAGGAAACTCACACATAGGTTGCAGGTTGCACACATACAAAGGTCAGTAGGCAATGGTACAATCCTGGAAACTAAGAAATGCTCCAGAGTTCCCCATCTTTTCAGCTCCTTGTTCGCAAGTGAAGGAAATTATTCCAGAAAAGGTCAAGAGATTTTGTACAATTTTTTCTAAGACTTTTTCAATCTTTTTTCTTTTCTTACCTATTTTTTTATCCCAGAAGGCCAGTTAAAACATTTCAACTCACATACATCATGTCATTTTCTGAAAATGAGTTACTTATAATTGGACCACCATTTGGACTTTACTTCAATACTGCCTACTAGATTTAACTTGGAAGATACCTTCTCTTTGAACCAAGATGATAACCTCCCCAGAGGAGTAATTGATTTTTTAACACTTCAGAGAACAAAGAACACTTTCCATTATATACTAGGAAGAGAATGTTAATTGTCTCATGATACCATTTTCTTCTTCTTCCTTAGTAATAGAACACTTAAGCGTTAGCTGGGCACATAGCTCCCTATGTAATGACTGTATATCCCAGTCATCTTTTATGCTAATTATGAAATGTGACTAACTTTTGGTCCATTATATATAATTAGTATTGGAGACTACTAATTGCTTTCAAAGAAATGTCCTCCTCCTCATCTTCAGAACCTATGAATGTTATCATACTTACAAAAAGGATCTTTGAAAATATGATTAGATATCTTGTGGTTGGGAAATTTTCCTGAATTATATGAATTGGCATTATATTCCATTACAAGCATATTTCTAAAAACAGGCAGAGGTAGTTTGGACACACTCAAAGGAGAAGACCTTGTGAATATGGACACAAAGACTGAAAAGATGAGGCCACATACCCCAAGGAAAGTCAAGAAATGTCAACCAGCCACAAGAAATGATAATTGTCAGGTAAGAAATTGTACCCTAGAGCCTCTTGATATAGAAAAGCTCTTCCAATACCTTAAGCTCAGACTTGTAACTGCCAGAATTGAGAAGATAAAATTTCCTTTGTTTTAAGCCACCCAGTTTGTGTTAAGTTTTTATGGCACTCAGAGGATATTGATACCAATTTTGCTACCAGAATATGAGATGCTATTCTAATAAATACCAAAAACCATGACAGGAGTTTTGGATTAAATAATGGATATGGGATAGAAAAACATTTCAGAAGTACTATAGAGGAAGCCTAACTGGCTCAGAGAGACAACTGTCAAAATGCACATTAAAGATACTTCTGGAGAGGGCTTCAAAGGAAGTAAGCATGGTAGAGAAAGCTACTATCATCTTAGAGAATGCATTTATTATCACAGGAGATTGTAGGTAGAATTATGAGTGTTGGAGGAGCTTCTATGAAGACCTAGAAGGAAATGAGGAACATGTCATAGGAAACTGGAGGAATGGCAAGCCTTGATAAAATATAGGCAAAATAACTTGAATGAATTATGTCCTACAGTTATGGGAAAACAAAACCTGTAAGTGATAAATTTTGATATTTTGCTAAGGAGATTTCCAAGAAAACTGTTGAAGGTACACAGCCTGGTTTCATCTTGCTACTTCTGATAAATATTTTTATATACAAAAGAGAAGAGACAAATTGATAGAGGAACTGTTAACCAAGAAAGGAACCAGCAGTTGATGATTCAGGAAATTTGGCACCAATCAATAGTGCAAAACATGCTATAGGAGTTTCTAATAGGAAGACATTCTCTTTCAAAAAATGGTCAAGGGTAGCCTGTGAGTGTTACTTTATTTGGAAAAGAGGACTTTGCAGACCTAATCAGGTTAAAGATCTTGAGGTGAAGAGGTTATCCTGGATTATGGGAAAGACACCTAACCGCAATCACAGCTCTCCTTCTAAGAGCACAATTTAACACAGAGGAGAAAGCAATTTAATCACTTATTCCTAGGGATGAAGAAGACATTAGATGCATGCCTCATAGATTCACATAATTATCTCAACAGAAAATAGAAATAGAGATGGGATTATCTAGGAATGATTTATGGGGGACCCACTTGTCTAATAGTGTTTATTTCTTGTAGCTATTGAGATGGTTATTAATTTTTCTTCTTCATATGTTTCTATAGTTCTTAAATCTTCTATAATTAATATGGTATCTTTTTTTAACAGTTGTCTTAGTTCAGGCAGCCATAATCAAATACCATGCACAAAGTAGCTTAAACAACAGAAATTTATTTTTATCAGTTCCACATCAGTTGGAAATTCCACATCAACTTCCAACATGGTTTAATTTCCTTCTGGCTTACATATGGCCACCTCATTGTGCCTCACAAGGCCTGAAGGTGAGGAGGGGAGAGTTTGAAGAGGAAAAGAGAGAGAGAGAGAACACAAGCATGTTCCTTAGTGTCTCTTCTTACAAGGACGCTAATCATATCAGATCAGGAACCCATCCTTATAAATTTATTTAACCTTAAGTGCTTCCTCAGACATCCCATTTCCAAATATACCACACTGGGAGTGTGGTATATTAACAAATGAATTTCAGGGGGAGAGCTGATTTGCATGAAGAAAACCTATAAGATGAAGAGTTCTGATATAGTAGGCATTTCCCTAAGCAAGGGTAGGGTAAATGAAATCACCTTGCATGGTCTGGCCAATACACTATTTTCAAAGCCTGACATAAATACTAACTTATTCAGTCTAAAACAGAAGTAAAATTCAGTTGATTTTTACTAACACCTTCTTGACTCTACTTACCTAAGCTTCTATGGGGACAAGGAACAGAAAAGAGAAGCACTTGAGGTTATCTCCACCAATTTAGGTAGAATGTTAGATCCTTGAATGTGGTTCTGCACCTGACATCCAAAACCCAGGTTGTTGACTAACTGTTCAGCATAGCAGTGTGTGGCTTCAACACTGTGCTTCTTCACGTGATAAACCAACTCTGTCTCTCCCTCTACTAAAGACAGTGCCCCTTTGTGTCTTGATTCAATCTGTGCAAGAGGATGTTAATCATTAACCCAATCAGTAAAAGATACATCAAAGATTAATTGCCTATGAGGTTCTGAAAAATGAAAACTTTGTTCTCTGTCTCCACCTTTGATCCAGCACTAAAACCAGGAAAGAAAGACCACATGGTGATTTATATGAAGAAAACACATAAAAAATGCCTTTAGTTGTAGCAGGCACTTCCCCAGGCAAGGATAGGGTAAATGAAACCATCTTGCTTGGTCTGGCCAATACACTATCTTCAAAGCCTGAAATAAATGCTAACTTATTCCATAAGTATTTATAATGTAGAACATTTACTACATTATAAGAATTATGCTATTTGGTTCTTTGCTTATAACAGTGAAAAGAAAACAGTGATACACACATGAAACAATAACTGTATCATTTTTCATCCATGGAAAAATGATTTAACATAAAATATAACTGTAAGATCAGACAAAAAGGAGTCAGATCAAAAAGTGGTTGAGCAAGGCTTCTATTGGGATTGGTTCTAGGGTGAGGTTCACCAGTCCATCAGAGTGAGGGGCCAGAGAAGTTGCACATGGCTACGACTGAGCAGCAATTTTATAGTCTGGGATCAGCAGGAGAAGTTCAGGGGCCTTGTATCCTTCAGGGATTGGGTGGGAACTTCATCGATCACCATTGGGGTTTATCTGTCAGAGCCTGACTGGTTGTTCCTTCTTGCATGCAGGCTGCCTGATACCCTGCCCCCATACAGCCGCCTGAAATGGACCTAACCTCCCAATATTTTTGGTGCTATAGGGTGCTGATTTTCATCTGGCTACTTCCTGCTGTTTATGGGGCATTGCGGGAAGGGGAAGTTTCAGGTATTGGCTTGGTAGGGAGCCGGCTGTAAGGGTGCAAGGGAATTGAGTTATTGAGTTGTATGTTACTCTAGTGACCTCACTCATGCAGTTTTGGGCAAACCTGAAGAGAAAAGGAGCAATCATTAGAAGGAGTCCTATGACTAATATGGGAGTAAGGATGGGGGTCAGCCAGGTGACAAGAGTGGAGTTTAGCCACCCTGGCCAAGGGTCATCTGATCGTTGCTGCTTAAGCCTTTCAGGCATCTGAGAGTTTCAATGTTCTTCTCAACCAGCCTAGTTTCATTGATGTAGTGGCAGCATTCCTCTCTTAGGAACAGACATGTTCCCCTTTGTCTGCTCTCAGGAGATCTAGTGCTCAGTGCAAGAAAACTTGTGCAATGGATGTTATTTGTCTTTGTAGGGAAGCCAGGGAGGCAGCAGATGCCTCCACTGTCTCTTAGAATTGCTGTTCTAGCCTCTGGGTGGCAGTGACTGCATAACCAAGTCCTCTTGTCCCCAACCAGGAGGCACTGGGTGAGGAGTCTAGGGAGAGTCCAACCACCATTGGTAGAAAAATGGCCTGCTTCACCCTAGGGAGGGGATTCTGAGCAAGCCAGACTAATTCAGCTTCACTATATAGTGTCAACTGAGGAACTAAAGTGGAAGGCACACAGAAAGCAAAAGGCTTATTGGAACTCAAGTTTTTTTTTTCAGGGTGCCATTGCACCAGAAAAAAATTCTAGAGGAGCAAACACTGAAGAAGAGTCTTGTATGATTTGGTTGCATGGAATTGAGGTAGAAGAAGTGTAACAGTAAGAAAAGTTCTTTGAAGAGTTGTGAAAAAGGGGAACCCCCCTCAACTGTGGCATTTAGCTTCTAAAATGGCTTATGTATCCTTGGGCTATAGTCCCATGTGATTCTGTAAAATAATTTACTCTTTGACTTCTGTATGGTGGAGATATTTCCTTTGGCTCCAAACCTCCCAGTTTTATTTACTTTCAAGAAAACTAATAAGCATGCAACTCAAGTAACGTTTAAAAAAGAGCCATTGTTTCTCTTGCTAAATATCCATGTGGGACTGAGCTTTGGTTGTACTCTCCTGCCAAGTGTTTAAGACCAACTTGATCAAAATCGATCTTGTTCCTATCTATTGCTGAAAGTCAGCTGATATTTGCCAGGGTATTCTTGGGGAACTTGTAAAAGGCCTTTTGGTTCTTCTACCAGTTGCGTCATCTGCCAGGATAGATCAGAGTCTTGCCGACCATCTGTGGCTTCACTTGGAAGCATCTGCAACATTACCCTTCAATGATCATCCTCTTTGCAGAATGTTCACTGGTTGGCTTTCTGTTCTCTAGGGTCACTTGATCCCCCTGATCAGGAGGTAACGTTACCCAGAGTTGTCAAGCCTGTAGAGAAATCCCATTGTCCCCTGAGTTTTGGCTGACCAAACAGGGTGAGGTCCAAAATATTGACTTTTTCCTTAACCCTTTAACTTCCTTAACTTTAATTTCCTAGTTTTGGTGTTAAACATCCAGCATGCCAGTTTCACCAGTCTTAAAATTGGAGTAGTCTCTCTGAATATACATTCAGGAAATAGTGCTAATGATCATTAAAAGCCTTAGTATAAGCAAATAGATATAAGCCAGGCTATCATATGGCAGTGTGGCCCTTCTATGTCAGATACAATACATAAAAAAAACACTTATTGATTACCTTGCCTGTAAACCTACATAAACTTTCATCTTACAAACTTTTATATAAAATTTAGATAAACTTGAAATTGAACACTTATTTGACCTTAAGAGAAATCTTAAATAACTTTAACTGATTGTGCCAATTATATTCAAATTACTAATATATAGACTTCTGAGATTTATCCTCCACAAACTTTCTGCAACTTACTTAGACACTCAGTACGTCAACCAGAAATATTTCTTTCATTCTAGTTTCCATGTTAAAGTATATGTTCTTATCTATAACCTTTTATATCTCTTTCCTATTTGTTGACCCTTTTAAAAACTGCATTCTGATAGAATCTTTATAAAAATGTTTGACTTTGGAGCTGGAGTGGTGGCTCCACAGTTATGGCATGGCTTTCAAACCCCAGCACCCACGTACACAATGAAGTGTCAGAGCAATGATAGACATGTGAAACACTAAGTAAAAATTGATTCTCTCTGTCTCTGTCTCTCTCTCTTTCTCTCTCTCTCTCATGGTACTTCTCTCTTAAAAAAATGTTTGACTTTTTAAATTACCCCTCTTAATAGAAAATATTTATGTTATTTACTGTACTTTAATTGAGATACAGTTGAAACCTTTTGTATTCTTTGTATATAATTACACCTGTTAGAATTTTAACTTAATAATCTTGCTTCTGGTGAAGACCCAAAAATAAAATTGTCTTAAATTCCTTTACCATTTATCAACAATTTAAATTGCCTTTTGCAAAAGAAAGCATGTGGGGTAAAGGAGTGTGCCCATTTGATAGAATTAAGCCATGAAAGGAGATTAAAGTGGAGATGGAGCTTCCATGTGTGATCGATTGGCTTTCAGCAATTTTTAGAGATCCTGCATTTATAGCAAGGAGTAGCTCTGATCAGAGAATTAGGGTGCTACTAAGAGGGACTTCAGTTTCCTGATTGAATGGATTGCCATGAAAGGAAACTGAAGATCAGATTAACATTCTCTCTGCTAAGCAAGACAGTGATTGAGAAGTCTCACTATAGCAAAGTTTTCCCCCGGAGTCTTGAGTCTAGTAGCCATGTGGCTGACAGGGTCCTGGCATTTTTAATAGAGTTCATAAAATGGAGTACAGAACTCCTGGGGGGAAAAAGTGATAGAGCAGTAGTTCATTTTACTCAATCTTCTGAAGATTCCTCAGATAAATCCCTGTAAATGTAACACAGGGTGGCTGGGTGAATTCTGTTTTGTAAATTGGAGAAATGAAATTCATGGACAGAGCAAAGTAATAGGATTTAGATTAACAGAAAGGAATCAGAATTCCAAAAGAGGGAGGGGTCTCAAGAGATGGATCCCTTGAGAGATTTTCTTTAAAGAGAAGAATGTAAAAAGTTGAGCTGTTTGGACAGAGAGAAGATCTGGAATAGAAGTATCAGGCCTGGACTGGAGGCCTGGACACAGGAAATCTTGGACCATTTGCCATTGCAGTGGAGTATTTTTTAAGACCTCTGAGAATCTGTCATTGAATATGCCATTTTGAGGCCAGTGACTATCATTGTCCAGCTTGTATTGGGGTCAAGCGATATTATCGAAGAACACTAGTCTTTCAGGTTTGACTGTGTCTTGGAGACCCAGGGTCTGGATATGTTTGGGAAGGTACTCCAAGAGGCTATCTCATGGAAGCTTTGGTGGGATCTTCCCCATGCTAGATAAGATAGAATGAGGGGGGGGCCCTAAGGACTCTGGTAAAGAGAAACCAGGAATCCGGAAGAGTCAGAGGGAGTCACTTACCCAGTAGGTTATGGTCAGTGGTGGATGTGATGTCCAGCAATGTGAATGGTCCTTACTGGAGCCTCCATAGGGAGAGGTGATAGAGAGGGGGGGGGAGGAGAGACAGGGAGAGAGAGAAGGAGGGGGAGAGAGAGAGAGCAACCTGGTGGAAGTCAAAGGAAGGCCCAGAGGAGCCATCCTTGATGGGAATCTAGGATCTTTGAGAAAGACCTGAATAGGAGAATAGTGTGAGGCTATTTTCGGTTGAGAAGTGTCCCATACCAAAGGGTTGATATGGGGAATTGGGGAGGGGTGTTAGAGGCTTAGGGAATGTGAGCACAGTGTTTGGGCTGGAACAAACGAGAAATATGGTACTGGTTTGTAAGCGAGGAATAGTAATAGAAGCTTTGTGTTTGTGGAGGAGGCAGACATGGAAAAGGGGACCTGAACCCAGACAGCGCCCTCAGTTCTTGCCACCTCATGAAGAGGAAACATATTGAGGTTGGGAGTTGTGGGGTTTTGAAGGGGTAATTGGAGGGGAAGGAAGAGAGGGTGGGGAGGGGGAACAGTGAGAGGTTTTGGGAGGAGCTGAGGGTGGAGGTTGGGATGGGCTAGGACTATTAAGAGGATTGGTTTGTAAGGAAGGTGGAGCTGAGAGCAGTTCTGGTGGATCTGAAAACAAGGAAGAAGATGCAGGAGGACAATGGGGGAGAGATGTGGGCCTGTCCCTGGAGAGGAGAACTTGGGCTGTAGAGCAAGGGGGATGGGGGTACAGGTCATAAAAAAGCCTGAATATAAAGCATTACTAATTCCTGACCATTTCCCATGTCCAGTGACAGTAATTGTCCAAATTAGTGAGGATTTGAAAGTCAAAAGTTCCTTCTGGAAACCATTTTGAGCCATTGTCTAAAACATATTGAAGCCAAGTCATAGTTGAGTAAAAGACTAGCTACTTACAGCATAAGTCTTGAGAGAGTCTTAATTTAGTAAAATTAAGGTATAGACAGCCCAAGGGAGTCTTGGGGTCTAGGGAGGACTTGGCATTTCCCATGTCCTTTCAGTATTACCCAGGAGCAAACAGGAGCTGAAAGACACTTCCCAAATTCTGATCATGGTCTCCTGAGGAATGGGAAGTGGGTGGGTCCAAGGCTGGGATGTCTCTTCGCCTACAGGGCCCCAGAACAGAAGGTGGGGCTAGCCAGAGGCTGGGACATCTCCACAGTCTACTAGGGCCTGAAATAAACAGGTGGATCTCTGTGGCATGCATGACTTATGAGCAGACCCCCATAATGGAGAGTGCAACCAGAAGGCCAAGGGAAATGGAAGGGAACTTACCCCACTTCTGTGGGCCCAGTTGAGGAGAAAGTATGGTACAGGAGGTCCCCAGTTTACCTAAGGGAGAGGTCTGATCTCCCTCTAATGGGGAAGATCAAAAAACCCTCCCGGGCATTGGCACCAAATATAAGATCAGACACAAGTGACCAAAAAGGAGTCAGACCAAAAAGAGACTGAGCAAGGCTTTTATCGGGATTGGCTCTAGGGCAAGGTTCGATGGTAGGTCAGAGTGAGGGCCCAGAGAAGTCACCCGAGGCTGCGGCTGGGCAGCAACTTTATAGTCTGGGGTAGGCAGGGGAAGTTCAGGGGCCTCCTGTCCTTCAGGGATTGGCTGGGGATTCCATCAATCTTTGGGAGATTGCAAGACACCATGAGGGATTATCGGTCAATGCCTGATTGGTTGTTCCTTCTTGTTAGCTCGAGCTGCCTGATGCCCTGGCCCCATCCAGCTGCCTGAAACTGACCTAATAATAAGTGTTCTAATAATTATTGAAAAGATGGGTACCGAAAGGTCAGAATGATTAAGAGAGGTGCTACTGAAACAGTGAAACCATCACTGGGGAGGCAACAAAATAATTGGCCTGTAAGTGTAAGTAGAGCCTACAAGGCAGAGAAGAGAATTTCAGAAGAAAGGAACAGTGTGGGTGAGGCCTCCCAGATGCAAAACCATAGGTTATTTTGGAATAAAGCACATACTGGTGCAATATCTGCAATCCAGGGGAATAAGAAGGTGGGGATGGTAGAGAAAAGACTGCATGTAGTTTAGATTCCATTGCATCTAGATTTTATCTTGTAGATGCAATCTTTTCCACTAGCAATAATGTCTTCTTTCTCTGAATCCCTTTAACAGATCATGTGTTATTTGTTATATTGTTGCAAAGTCATTAGCTTGTCTCATTGATTCTAAAGAATATGAACACATTAAACCATATATATTGATTATTTTTGTTTATTCATTAGTTTTAGTACATTGCTGTAAAAATAGCAGTCAAACATTAATTATGTCAAGAAATAGTGTATTTTGCTTCTGGATTACTGATATAATGCTCTTGGTAATTCCCCTAAAATATACTTGACCTCAAATGCTTCTCGTAATAAAAATAAGAATTGATCTGATGGCTCAAGATGACACTGCAGTCAAAGGCCAAAGAGGAATAGGAGTCTTGTCTCAAAAATACTGCCCTAGGGTTAGAGTTATCAAACACATTCACTTCTTATTGAATCCTGAAAAAAACCCTGAAGTGTCCAGCAGTTATAAGAATCCATCTCACTGAGGCAAAGGATTTTTTTTCTGTCATGCTTTAAAAGGTTTACTGAGAAGAATAAGATTAAACATAACCATAACTAAACTAAATGTGGTTTGGTGATACACATGCAGAAATATAGCTACATAAACAATAGGAGAATATCACAGCCAACTCTTGTAATGCTGGCAAAGTCAGCAGCTGACAGCGAATGTAAGAACTGGTGTTGGCAGAGGCTGCTGTCCTCTAACACATCACAGGTAAGATGGCTATGGACCAGAAGCACGTTCCTTATAGGAAATATTTCTTTCAGTCCTTCTTAATTCTTTTTCACCCAGGACATTTCTGGTCATCAAATGTTTACTTGTCATGAAAATGAAATTAACCATAGCCAAATTCAGAACAATGAGGGAGAAATCATGAGGTGTTTTGTGGGTGACAGGAGAAATAGTATAGAAAGCCCTGGGCTCAATTTTGGCAGTTTGGGGGATCGTGAGAATTAGTTCAAGAATCTCCTTTCATAGTTTATCTTCACAAATCATTTTCACAGTGGTCATTCTTGTCCCCATATTACAAATAAGAACTTCAAGACTCAGAGAGTTTAAGCAACTTGCCCAAACTTGCTCTGTAATAAGTAGGAGATGGATCTTCAAATCTTTGTCTATGTAGTTTAATCATCTAAATGATATCCTCTGTGGACTTCGTTTCTCATCCATTTTAATTGTATTTAACCATGTTATTGACATGTCTTGGCCAGTCAATCTAATGGCGAGAAGTAGAGAAAACATTTGAGTTTTAATTAAAACTTTTAATGTCTACCTCAATACCTAGGACCACTATTTTAATTCAGATATGACATTCTGGTAATACGAAATTAGCATTAATTAATCTATATATTACAGATTTTTCACTTCTTTCCTTTCTTACCTTCTCCCTTTCTCTTTTGTAGGCATCTTTATTACATACTATGCCAGCTGACCTTAAAAACAACATTTGCAGAGAAACAAGGAGGAAGAATAAATTTTCCTTGATTTGCTTCTCAGTTAATATTTAATTTGTGCCAATAACAAATAAAACAGCACACTCTGTTTTTTTTAAGAGAGGATAGTGAGAGAGACAGAGAGAATCAATTTTTTAATTGAGTTTTTCACATGATTTTTGTTGTTCTGACACTTAGTTGTGTACATGGGTGCTGGGATTTGAACCTGTGTACTCGTGCATGCCAGCCAAGCACAGTAACCACCGAGCCACCCTCCAGCCCTAGGTCCCTAGGTGGCACACTCTTAACACAAAGAAAATCTGCATGGAGCATGGCATTTTTTTTTTACCATGAACATCCTTTCTTGAAATGTCACATCTGTCACCATGAACTAGTGTTTTCCCCCTAAAGATCAGTGACCAACACCTGGATATTCTTCTCTATAGCAATGAACACTGTTGCCAATTCCTTTCTCCAAATGCTTTCTTCTCTTGGCCTTCACCTGGCTTTTTGCTATCACTACCCTTACCAGCTTCTCTCTTTTTTTTTTTTTTTTTTGGTATCTATAAATGTTGGAGTTTGCAGAACCTGGTCCTTCATACTTCTTTAAATGAAGAATCTTAATCCCCAAGGTCATATATCACATGTTTCCAAATTTTATTCATAGTTTAGGTCTATCTTTTAGGCACACAAAAGCAACCTTCCATTCTGTGATTTCTCATAGATATCTCAGAGATGTGCCAATTTAACCAATCTGACTCTAAATGTTTGCCTTTGGTCCCCAAATCCACTTCAGCTTCGTTGGTTTCTGGTGGCAGCAAATGGTTTCCTCCACTGTGCTGCTCCTGACAGTCTGGGTGTCACCCTCCCTTCACTCAGCCCTGTGTTCAAGCAAGCATCAGCCTCCAAATATACAAAGACTTAGAGAACAATTAGAGATTATTCTTCCTGTTTAAAATATTTGGAGCCTGACACCATCAGCATTGGAGTGACAGCTTGCCAATACCAGGGCCCACATCCTTCATTCATGCTACCTCACTTTTGCAAGATGTTTTCCCACCCTGAGCATCGTATACAAGTTCCAAGCAGGAATGCAGGGAAGAGGTAGTATTGGTTTACCCAATTTTGATCCGGAAAGCAAAATCTTTCTAGAATTTCCACAATAGACTTCTGCTAATGTTCCCCTTTCCTTTCACCATTTCTTTCTCAAAACACTTTTTTCTCTGGTTCATTTCTGTCTCTATCATTGGTAGCTTCTCTTCTGTGTATCTATAAATGTTGGAGCTTACCGAGTCTGATCCTTGACACTCTTGTTTAAATAAAAGACAGGTCTTACCTTACTCCCCAAATCCTTCATGCCTAAGAAGTGAGGGAGTGCAAGAAGTGGCAAGGGACTGTTTGAAGCACATCAGTCCTGAAGCCTGCTTATTACTTTCTGAGGAACAAAGAAAGTTCTGGAACATGTGTGCATACACGAAAGAGCTCTCCTTCTAACTTCTCCAGAATTACACAGTATTCCTTTGGAAGCACATGCTTTTCAAATTTTCCTAAAGTTCTCTTAAAATCCCTTTCTACTCCTCCCTACTGTGCCTCTGCTAGAAGGTTCACATCCAAAATGTGGCTTCTTTCTTCTTCTCATTCTTTAACATTGGCCTTGGGGGGAAGGGAGGGATTCAGTCTGCTGTTCTGGAACTGAAAGTGCTAAAAATAGGGGTGATCAAGGCTATTTGCATAGTATTATTTTGTCCACACAGATCCCTACTGCCAGCTATTAATTGGATCTAGATGATCTGTTCTTTTTTCCCCTATGATTTGTATATCATTCATAGCACCTGCATTGAATAGGAAAAAATAGCAAGGACATTTCTGGAATTGGAATATCTCATCTTGTGGCTGCCACACACCAGTACCTCCCTGCTCCTCCTGTGCTCCCCTCCCCTGACCAAAGTTTAAGGCTTTTGTGTAAAAAATCTGTCTTTCTAATTATCTTAAATATAGTAGCATACAGGTTTTTATTTGAAAGAAAAGAAGAAGAAAATAATTCCTTGGGAATAATATAAAAGCTATAAAAATAATTTTAAAAACATAACTAGCACAAAAACATATTCATAGATTTCTCTGCCAATGAATAAATAAATTATATTTCCTTAAGGTGTTCCTTAGTATGCTGATGAAAATTTTAGGGTACAGCCCTGACAGCCACAATAATGATATACATGAGACCAAATATACTTCTACACTCCTGTCATATTTCAGATTTAATTTAAATGACTCATAGCCAAAAAAGTAGAAAACATAATGCACTGGCATGATAAAGAACAGCTTTTAAAAAGGAAAAGGATTTTATTAAGGAAGTTTGAGTATTATTATGAATGAAGCAGTATTTTCTTTCAATGTTTATATCCAGTGAAAAAAGAGGGTGTGACTTTTTAGCTTATATTGTGTTCCATGATTTATTTGCTATCATGTATGACACATCAAGGAATAAATGTCATTAGTACAACTAATTGACACCTTTATTTTACAATAAGGGAAAGAAGAACACAGAGATCCGTTGCTTGACTTGGGTGAGGCACCAAAACCTGGAACAGTATTGCTCAAAGACTAGTCCAAGGCTTATTTATATCAGATACAAGTACTTTGTGTACTTTGATAAAAGGGCTTTGAGTATTTGATAAAATGCGGACTCCTGGGAACCACTGCCAAATTTTTTACTAGGAGTTTCCAGGATAACATTAAGAAAGCTTTTTGCTTATTTCTTTTCTGTTTTATGTTTTCAGGGACTTTTACCCATAGAGTCACATTCCCAGCCCATTTTGTATTTTATTTTGATACAGGCTCTCCCTAAGTTGCTTAGAGCCTTGTTAAATTGCCAATGCTGGTTTCGAACTTGCAATTCTTCTGCCTCAGTCCCCAGAACTACTGGGATTACAGATGTGTGCCTCCCCATCTGACAAGAAAGCTATTTTTTGTGTTAAGTTCCCTAGAGTGAGTCTTACCCACAATGTTGTTTCCGGACCATTTTCCCTAGCCTGGTGTTCCCTGCTCCCCTTCTTATCTGTATTTCACATGTAGGCATAGGTAAGGTGCAGAGGAAATGCCAGTGGAGCCAGGGGATGACATGGTGCAAGAAGATGACAGCCATAGAAATTAAATAAGACACATCAACCCCACAAGGTCCATTATTTGGCGATATGGGAAACACTTTATTTTTTATTTAAACAAAAAGTATGTATAAATTGAGGGCTAAAATGTCTCCTGAATCTTTTAGTATTAATCTAAGATGTGCAGGAAAATGTGGGGAGTTGCATTGTACATTTTTAGCATGCAGCCAGAGAGCACAGTGTTTCAGCTGCTTCTGCCTTAGGGGTGTTTTGGTGTCATTTTTTATTTTGACTTCCACAATTAGAAATTTCTCCATTAGTCACTGTCATAACACTCATGACCTTTGCTGAGTCTTTTCTACATTAAAATTGACTTTATGTATTTTTCTACAAAGTAACTCACTCTTTTTACATAAGCTGATCTTGGGTTTGGGGATATTGCTCAGTGGTGGAGCCCTTACTTATCTAGTACCTATGTGGTTCTGGATTCAATCCCCAGCATTGCAAAGAAAATAAAGAAAAAAGACTGCATATATAATCTGATCCTAAATAATTTTTAATCCATATTCCCCAGCACCAAGTCGCCTACACCAACTGGTACCCTATGATTCGATTCAATTCTGACAGTGACTATTCAGATTTAGCATAGACTCCACAGGTTAAATGGCTCAGTCAGAAAAACTTCCCTCATTTCAGATGCTAATCACAAATCCTGAATGTTCCCAAACCACCTGCATTTCTGCTCAGTTGGCTGCAAATTCAGATCTTTCCATAACACCCTTAGGTTCACAGTTCCTTACAGTAATTCATAGAAGTCAGGAAAATGCAATCCTTACAAATTGGAGTTTTATTACCATGGGTAAAACTCAGGCAGAAGACATAAAGGTGAAAGTTTTGGGGAAATAGGTCATAGAAGAGCTTCTGTCCCCATAGAGTTGGGGCATACAACCCTACATATATATGTTCAACAACTGGGAAGCTCCTAAGCCTACTTAAAAGTTTTTATCAAGGTTTTATTACTCAGGCATGATTGTTGAAATCATTGGCCACGTGACTGAACTTAATTTCTAGTCCCTCTCCCTCCCTAGAGGTTTGGATGGGGGACTGAACAAGTCCAACCCTCTAATCCTGTGGCAACCAGCCCCCACCTACAAGCTGTATAGACTTCCTTATTAGCATAAACTCAAGTTAACTGAAAGGGCTTCCCTACATCACTACAAATATCAAAATACATTCCTATCACTCAGGAAATTTCAAGAGGTTTTTGAAAATCATGCCAGGAACTTGGGGTAAAAAGCAAATATCTCACTATGTGACAATTATGTTTTTCCTAATGTGTAAAAATACTGAAAATGCCAATGTGCCTCCTTCTATGTCATTTTTGGCTTCAGCAATGGTAGATGTATCCACTGTATATGGACAAATCTAATGATGTTTCACTGACATACCAGGGTGCCTAAATGCCTAAAGGATAAATTTTGGCTTTAAAGTATCACTAAACTCCTATGCCTAAGCAATATCAGACCCATCCTTAATTTTGATTGTTCATACTTAGTTTAAAAAAATCAATGATAATTTTTATAAGTTAAGACATTAATATTTTAATGAGAGGGGATTGTAGCTAAGATTCATTCTTATGTCTGAAGTGAAGTGTCTATCACACTCACTGGACAGGAGATCTTTGAGAGCAAGGTCTGTCTCCCATTATGAATCTTCAGAAACAAGATGTATGGGGTATATATTAAATGTGTAATTATAATTTTTCTGAAAATGTGTCTCAACTTATTAATTTAAAAACTCAATATAAGCAATTATTTTGCTTTGAGACCCAGATATGTAGCCAAATTCAAACTGCCAAAATAAAATAATTGGCCCTCTCACCTACAACATTTAGCTTTCTAAAAGTTAATTGAATTAAACTGGAATAATTAAATACTACACTTTAGATGGCAAATAATGACAATTATATTATATCCACATTTAACATCAAATTAATGAGTGTTTTGACATCCTCAATAATAATCACATTTTCTAATCAGCTGTGTAGTAACCCAAACTGCTACTAGTGACCTGAAATATCAGAATGACTTTTCTCTACATTAGATTAATTTGTTATGTAACATGGTCTTGCTTTGGGTACATAAAACTATGGACCAAACAGTTTAAATATTTTTCAACAAATTTGAATCCATCTTGTTAATCATGCAAAAGACCACCCATCTTTAAACCTAAGCATTTGAATGACTCATTCAGATTTAAAGAAATAATAATGAAGGAATTAAAAATCACAGAGTATCAAATTTGTAGATTGCATCTGAAGCCATGGTTGAAGAAAATTTTATGTGTTTAGGTATATCTATTAGAAAAAAGACAAGCTGAAAATCCTTGATCTAAATATCTACCAGAAGAAGTTGGAAAAAAGGTGGAAATTTAAATGCAAAGAAAGTAAAAGAAATAAAGTAAGGATAAATGAATATGGATAAAATATTAATTAAATGATGGAAAATGTAAAATAAAAAATCAGTATAGCCAAAAGCTAATTCTTTTAAAAGACTAATAAAACATAAACATTCAGCCACACTCATCAGAAAAAAGATGATTTATTAGTAATATAAGTGAAAGGGAAAATATAAGTAGAGATCTTGCACTTAATTAAAGAATAATAAAACATCATCTTTCATAATTTTATGCCAATGTATTTGAAAATTTAGATAAAATAGATAAATTAGCTGAAAATTATAACCAAAATGTTGAATTAAGGAAAAAAATTGATAGGTCTCCTACTTGTCAAATAAATTAGATTCTTAGTTTAAAAACTTCAACTTGTCCTCCAAAATAATTTTTTAATTCTAGGCTCCTCTAGCTTAACTTGTGAATTTTTCCAAATGTTTAAAGAAGGAATAATACCAGTAAAATAGAAGTATATTAAAAAATAAAGGTAAACATACATTTTCCAACCCAGGTTATAAGGCAGCATAATCTTAATTCTAAACTAGAAAAAAGAAAGAAAAATTCTGGACTAATGTCATCCATGAATAAAACTTATAAAATCACTGCTTGACATAATAGCTAATGAAATATAGTGATATATAAAAAGGATAATATATCATGCTCAAGTGAGATTTGTTGCAGATACTATAAGGTGGGCTTAATATTAGAAAATCAAACATAATTCATCACTTTGTAAAACTAAAGGAGAAACTCATGATCAACTTAATAAATGGAGGTATATCGTTTGATAAATTTCAGTCCTTTTGCACTATAAAATCTTTTTCCAAAGTTGGAACAGAAAAAGAGTTTTCTTAGTTTGATTAATGATACTGTTTTTTTTTTTTTAGAAATACCTCCAACTCCGGCCTAAAGGTGAATTATTGATTGATTCTTCCTGGAAGCTTGCAACAAAATAAGCATGTCAACATTTTACTTGAGTACTTGGCCAGTGCAAGAAGTCAAGGAAAAAAATCAACATTAAAGCCTGGAAAGAGGGATAAAAAAAAGAGTTATTATTCTTTGATGACATAATTGTGTATGTTTAAAAATGTCTAAACTATAAGAAATAATAAGCAAATTGACAGCCTCAGAATATAGCATCAATTACAAAATTAAGCATGTGTCTACAAGAGTCATTGTGAAAGTGAAAGAAAAGATCATAAATAGATGATCATAAATAGATCCCCATATTTAGTTCCCTGATGTATAATAAAGTTGCCACAGCAATTCAGTGAAGAAAGCATTACCTTTCCAATGAATGATGCTCAGTCTATCAGCCATCAAAAATATTAACTATAAGCTCTACCTCATGCTGCATGCAAAAAAGATTTTAGAACAAGACTTAAATTTACAAAGTAAAATAATACAATTTTTAGAAAAAAGAATAAAAGAATATATTCAAGACTGAGTTTTGGAAACAACTCAAGATCACTAATAATATAAGAGAAATGTATAAGATTGTCTTCATTAAAATAAAAACAGGTCATTAAAGAAACATCAAAATAGCGGAAAGTCAAATCACAGAATGAGAGATGTTTGGGCTCTGTCCCCTTCTCCCACTCTGGGGGAAGTCTGCTCTTTTCCCTATGCTTTACTTTCTGTGCTTTCTATAATAAAACTTGTCTACTACGCTTGAAAAAAAATGAGAGATGTTTATACTACATGGATCTAGCAAAGAACTCACATCTAGAACATAAAATATAAAATATCTCCAACAAAGGGAAAAATGTAGTTTCTGAAAATGGGCAAGAAAGTTTATCAGTCACACAACAACAACAAAAAAGATGTCCAAACTGTCAATTAACATATGAAAAGATTTTTAGCATCGTTAATTCCCAGGGAAGTGCTAATTAAAATTACAATGAGATATCAATTTATACCCCTAAAAAGGCTAACATTTAAAAGATTTGGTTTGCCATATTTTGAGGTGATGTAGTGCAATGGGTACTTTCATAGATTGTTTTTGGGTATATAGATACTTTGGAAAACACTTCACCAGTATCTACAAAAGTTCCACATTATTATTTCCTATGATCAAAAAATTCTACCCCTTGAAGTTTATGCAAAAGAATGAGAGCCTATTCTCTGAGTTTGAGGCTCACTACAGAAAGTTGCTGTAGTACAACAACCATGCACTGTTTTGTTTGCATCCATCCATAAGCAAAGGTTATGGTGGTTTTCCTCCTCTTCAACTAGTTCTATAAAATATCTTCTCCAGTAACACGTACAACCTGAGAGAGATACATTTGTGCATTCACAGTTCTTGACATGGATATCGAGGTACCAGTTCATGCATCTTATCTAAGCCTTCTGGTCCTTCTCAGGTTCATCCAAATGTACCTTTCCATATTATGACAGACTGCTACTCAGCCCATCAAAAGACTTGGTAGGTCTTTGTGGTTTGATAAGAAGTAATCCAGGGCAAAATGGATATTTACATATGCATTATAACTCCGTCCCCAATGGCCAAGAATAACAAACCTCTCTACCAGGGTACCTGATAAACACAACAGGAACTGTAGGGCTTATGATGCCTGCAAAGGACCACATGGGCATGGCCTTGCTCCAGAACCCAAGGGACCTAGTTTCAATGTTCCTGCTTTAGATTTGCCATACACTTTATAATTCATCTTCTCCCACCATTGATGCGTTCAGTACCATTGGGTCTGTTGGGTCACATTGCACAATTGGTAGTACAGTCTGCACACTCTGGACCTTCTACAGTCCTTTCTTACTCTGAGCCCCAACTAAGGCTAACAGTCTAATGTGCCACCTGGTATATGGGCCTGAGCAATATTCTTTGGTGAGAAATGTGTTGCCTAAAAATCTTGAGCAGTCCTTTTAAACATCCTTTCTGTGTGGTAAAGGATGCAATTTGCAGCACTTTGACTTTGGACCTTTGTACAAACTTTGCTAAAATTGTACATCCCTGAGTCTTGTTAGGATCTATTTCCCACACTTTTGAGCTCCTCTATTGTGTCAGGGTTTTAAGCCATTTTTTGTTAATTTTGTCAAATAATCTTGATATCATCAATTTAATATCTCAATGTAAATGAGCACTATTTCTGAAGGAAAAGTCATTCCAGCCCATGAACATTCACAAATAAACACATTCACCAAATCAATGGCGTCTGACTATATATTATTATCATTATACTCTACTCCAGCAATGATATTGTCTAGCATGGCATCTATGATTATAGCCACTAGCTAGTTCAATATCCATCTGATTCCAGCAGGGAGAAGGCTGACTGATTTATATGGAGATATAATATAGATTACTAACTTTGTATCCTTTAGATTTTAATGGGAATACTAATCTCCACAATTCACCCTGGGGTTTAATATTTATGTTTATTTGCTGTCTTAATTAAGGTAGAGTGCAGTTTCAGAGATTTCCATTATGCCTTCACCAATATTATAGCTCTTACTCAGAAGGACAAAGAGTTAACCAATCGCAAGTTTACTTCAACTGCCAAGTACATCAATCCCAATGTATACTTGAGAATTAGGGAAGTTACTGTTAGTGGGCTGTCCACCAAGTAGTCTCATTATTAGTCAGACTTCAGATAGGATTCCGTTTTTACCTGGCCAGCATGTACCTCAGCTTTAGCAAGGGACCATGATAATACTTCATATCTCCGAGTATCAATGTACCCTTCATCTAGTACTACTTAAAATACCTGGGTAAGCCCTTTTTCCCAATATACAATCACTCAAGTACATGTCCATTTTCATAGTCTTTGAGAAAGAACTTCAGAAATCATTATAGTATATTTTTGCTGAAGTATTTTAGGGTCTTTCATCCTGGAGAACTGGTCATCTCTTAAGTAAATGGGTTCTAGAACTAGAAATTGGTTTGTGTCCAAAGTGAAGAAAGGAATCCTGATTTTTCTAGTGGTGTTGTTGGGAGATTCCCATTAGCCTTCCACCCATTCCATTATTTCTTCATATGATTATAGAAGTGATGCAAACTTCTTAATGGCTGCCATCTTTTTTCCTCTAGGGACACCATGTTCAACTACAACTCTCTGAATTTAACATTTTCGAGTCAGCCCTTCAGGTCTTGCCAGTTAATTATAGAAGTAGCTATCTGTCTTCTAGCATTCTGTATTGCTTCAGGGTTTCATCACCTGCATGGATCTTAACAAGCCCATTTCTATGACCACCTCTCCTGCCTACCTATAGAGAAAAGCTACCATTGAATTTTAGTGTTGTTGCTGCTATTCCCATGGATATGTTCCTTCTGGCCTTGGTGAATGATATGTCCTCTGGATCTTCTGGAAATAAGTCCGTGGTGAGTCTTTCAGCCTCACACATGCTCTGTATGCATATTTTAGCATATTGATATTGCTGGGCATTTTTTTAATGGTTACAATGGTAAATTTAATTTTATGTATATTTTACCATAATGAAAAAGACATTCAAAATTTGTACAGGATACATAAAACAAAGTCAAAGCCACAACCATTAAAAAAGTGCAAAAAATGGTATTTCTTATATTACATAATATTCTTAAAATAAGAAGCACTATAGTATGCTATGCCTATATATATATTTGATTATCAATGAATTGCTCTTTGCTTTTTATGGATGATTTATACTTACATCAGAAAAATATGTCTAAATAGCCATAAATATTGGATATCTTCCAAGTTTTCCCCACGTATACACAACTAAATGTAATTAAAGCTATATTTTGACATAGTCACATTTATGTGTATAATAACATAATTCACAAAAGCCAAATTATAAAATATGTAATGATATCAATTAATAGACTAATGGATTAAAAATGTGATAGACACATGGAGATTTTCTCAGCCATAAAGATTTAAATTATGGGCATTTTTATCTCTCTCTCTCTTTTGTACCATAACAGATGTTTCATCTTCAGCAGAAAAAGCTGCAAATCTTTCCACGCTTCTTAGAGCCACCCCTAGCATGGAGTCTTTCTCATTACCTTGGGTCCTTGCCAGGGTGTTAAATACTCTATGTCATAACAGTGTCCCCAAGTCAATGAGCTCTTGTTGATCCAGTTTTACTTTCCAGACCCTTAATCAAGCACCCTCAAAATCCAGTCTCAAGGGTTCTCTTCTGGTTTGTGAAATTTAAGCTAGCCAAATATTGCAGCTCCTTTGGAGCATAACATCTTTCTTCTCTACCATGTCTAATGCATCCCTATCAAGCTGCACTGGGATTTAACCCTATTTATTGATCTTGCATCCAAGATAGGTGATGTGGGTAATTGTTGAGAGGGGCACCTGTTGCCTTTCTGGGAAGAGGCCTCTAAACAGTGCTTTCCACATTGGGAAAATGTTAGGTCTTGGTAGGGACAGGGTCATCTCTGTATTCTACTAGAGTGTATGAAGTCTTCAGAGACACAGTCTTCAAGAGCATCATCCAGATGTTTCTAAACCATATTTCAGAATCTGGAATTTTTTTCATCCAGGGCTCTGACCTTTGTATAACAGACCTTCCTGGGCTGAGCATTTAAAGGTCTGGAGTTCTTCCCTTCTAATTTAATCTTGTGCATGCAGCTCATCTGTGTCTGTAGGAGAAACTTTGGTAGCTTAGCTTGCAAAGAGATCTTCAGGTTCTTGTTTAGCCTTTAGCTCTCTATAAACTGTCCTCAGTTCCCCATTTTCCCACTGTAGGCTAGTACAGCTTAGCAATTACCAGCCAACTCCACTGTCCTTTAGCTTTGTTCTCCTGGCAGCATTCAAATTCTGGAATCATTGTGGCAGTACAAGTATTCTCTTTCACCCGGATGTTTCCAGGTTACCACCCCTGAAAGATTTAGCAGCTGTGCCACCACCTTGTGCTACATGTATCTCAAAAGTCTTGTGAGCTGGGTAACATGCAACACAGTCTTCATATTCTATCTTACCAATGGCTTTTCTGATACCTACTGTCAGTTACAGTCCTCAGAAAGCAGAGACCATGGTAGAATTATAAATGCAAGAGATATATTAGAAAAAATATCTGTAACAAGAAAAAGGGAAAAGGGAGCAAGAGAGAAAACCTCAAACCATGGTGCAGTTCTGACCTTCTTGAGGGGAGAGAGGAACAGAACTAAAATTTAAATGGAAGAACTTTAGACTGCAATTCAGATCTGAAAAACTCTTGAACAGATATGTTAAGAGGCCCTGACACCCACAACTCAGTCTTCATCTCAGAAAGAAAGATTATTGCAATAAGTGGAAATGTAAATAGCATAGTGTACAATTCAGTACCAGTTAGAAAGCAGTTACTGTATTTGGAAGCCAGCACCTTTCATTTTGCCAACTTAACCTAAGGATCTCTGCTGTAAGTCTCAGTAGAAGTTCTATTGTTCTTCTCATGGCCCTTCCTTGCAAAAGCAATATCAAGACAAGTTCACAAAAAATTAGAATATCTTCCCCCTTCAAAAGGAAAAGAAAAACTAGAAAGTACATTTGGAATTTTCCAACTGTGAACTCTTGTCTGAATGATTTAGAAAAAAAAACTGAGGTGGAAATTGTCTTTTTATTACATTGGATATTTATTATTATCCTTTTCATATTTCACAAATGTCTCCTAAGTAATGAGTATTTCATTAATAAAAAATCAGAAATAACAAAGAATTAACTTTGCTCTGTCTTAAAAAATGACCCCAAGATTCCATAAAATGGAAATATAAGTAAAGAATTACCCTTCTAAAACGTGTTTTTTTTATGATATAATGAATGGTTTATTTTCTAAATTTCTTTTTATCTAGAACATTGTGCATAGAAATGCCACAGATACTTTTTATGTTGATTGTACTGTGATTTTAACTGAATTACTTTGTTTATCTAATAGTTTTTTGGTGGCATCTTTGGGATTTTCTTTTTTTTATATTTTTTTTATTTTATTTTATTTTTCTTTGAACAATCTTACAAGATTTTAACAAAATAATATAAAATGTGTATAAAATGTGTAAATATTCTGGATATTGTAATTATCCCCAGGAGTGCCCCCCCCAATTACCCTCCCTTATCCCTCCCTTCCCTTTCCCTTTATAACTCTAAAAAAAATATTAGATTATAAAGCATTACATCTTATCTGAGGGCTAAAACGTGTTTTGATGGAACTGTTTTTTCAAAATGCAATTAGAATGTTATAGCTAAGTTAATAGTTATGACATAAATTCAACACAAGGTTTTTAGGAGGATATTTTTTTCCTGCTAACAAAGGCACATTATTTAAGATGAGTGTGACAGAAAATGTGCACCATTTCTGTCCTGGTTCTTTCAGAGAGAAGTTTGAAAGCTGACTGATGCAGGTTTGCAGGACAGATGTCAGACACATATTTTGGGATGTTTGTTAAATAAAGCTTCACATTAAGATCTGATATGCAGATCACTATAGTGTCCTTCAGTTGACAAGGGAAGAAAATTTGGATAAATGTTTGTATCATCCTAAAAGAAATTTCATACATCATTGAAAACAATGGAAAGTAAAGCTGAATAGATTGGAGTTGGAGGTCTTTTTTTAATCATGTCAGCAGAAAGTGTTCCAGTCAGTAGTCTGAACATACCACAGGTGAGGATAGATTTATCACTTGACTTCACTGAATAACAATCTCAAGGCTAAAAGGAATCTTTGTAAAAGGGAAATAGTGAAACTAAATGCATTCTGATTTTTTTCTAACAGCAGTATGTTGCTTAAACTTGAATTCTCAGAATATAGAATGTAATGATAAAGAAGACTAACTTGACAATGAAATGCATTTAGAAACAGGAAAAAATAAATTTGAAACATTGCCTGAAAAAGCCATTGAGTCTTTTCTAGAACAATAATGTAGAATGAAAAAATGCCTAGGGCTTTGGCCTGAAGCTATGTCTATATAACAAGACTGATTCAATTATTCTATGGCTGTTTCCTTTTTTGTTCAAAATAATCCAATAGCTACAAAATCAATCTGAGACTTTCATGGTTTTTGTGATCCAATTTTCAAGACAGGAAAAAATAGATAACCAAACTGCATTTGCTGATAAGCCATTGCTATCATAAAAATTCTATAATTAAGATAGGTGGGAAATTTTGCTGTTGTCCTTTTTTAATTCCAATCCCTTTCCTATCCAATTTGCCTAGAATACATACAGACTAAATTAATAAGCAAATCACACCAACTTGTTTTAAGGTGCTAGTCTAGAGGAGTTAGTCCCCTCAAATGATAGTTGCAATGTTGTTACCTGGAATTGGGATGTTATTTTCCAAGAACACTTGTACAATGATCCAGATATAATTAGGCTGAAATGATTAAGTTTCACCCTTCCCTTTTAATGGACCATACACTTTTCATAGAACCTAGAAACATAGAGCAGGAGAAAGAGTGATTATGTGATACAAACCCAAGCACGGGTGAGCAGGCTTCTGAAAAACAGAGTGGATATTTCCAGCTAATTTATAACCAGGCAGTTCATTTTTCCCCCATTGAAGGCAGGAAAGTCTAGGATAATTTTTTCCCAGTAGCTATGAAAAGTACTCACAGATGCTTTAGCTGAATGCACCCTGCTTTTGTGTGAAGAACAGCCATGCTTCCAGTCTTTCCAACATATATTCAGACATTGGAGATTAAGCTTAAAAATACAAGCAATGCAAAATCAAAGATGGAGAGATTTGCATAATAGATTACAAGAAAGGAATTTTCTATAGGCAGAAATTAAGTTTATGCAGCACAGAAAGCAAAGTGGAAAATCTTGTCCATTAGTGTATGAGCTCCCCACCTTGAAGTTGTTCAGCATAGCATGTGGATTCACTTGGAAGCCAAAGATGACACAGAAGCTGGAACTGTTAGGGAACAGAGGGATCTGCTGAAAGCTGCTAATCAAGCCATTGGTAACACAGAGTTTCATCAATATCCAACTGAGAAGAGGTTATTGGCATTGCAGTTATACCTGCATGATATTTATCATTGCTCTGAAGATATGTAAACTCGAATGCCACTCCAGTTTGGGGGTAAAATTATAGTTTGAACAACAACTGTATTGAATTTAGCTAGCTCAAAGTCCTCCCTCCCAGCTTAATTAGGATACTCGCCCCTGTCCTTTATCAAGACTCTAGTTATTTTTAGGAATTCAATACCCGTTGTTTTACTTTCTGGACTCATCATTTGGGTTGCTGCCCACAGATTTTATGAGGTGATCACCTTCCCACTGCAGCTGTTGTTATTCTATTAAAAGGAATTCTGTTTCCCTGTCTCTTCAGCGCAAGGCCGGAACCTCCACCTCTGAGGACCTACCAGAGCCCTGCAGTCGTAGTCACTGCATCCTGATAAAAGCAGAAAGATTATCCTTCTCCCAAACTCTGCAATATAGGGTCTTAATGAAGAACTTTGTGCCATAGGTGGCTTGAGGCCTCCTTTCATACAATCCCTATGGCTCCTCAGGAGTCTGACAAAAACATCCCTGTCCTCCTTGCCTACTCACTATCTCTTTCTATTCAATTTCAATACTCAGAACTCCCTCACCTCTCACAACCCCCCACTAAAGTATCTCTTCCAGCAGAAATTAAACAAATCAGAAAAGGCTGTCATGACAACAGTGTCATCCAGGAGGAATGAAGAGCCACCTGAACCTTACACATTGACACCCTCATCCCTATGGAAAACTGGGTTCTCCATGTGGATGGAGGGGCTCCAAGGAGGTGCTGGACAAAGGCTTTTCTGAGGAATCATTGGTAAACTGAACAGAGCTGAATTAAAGTGCCACTGTTTCCGTTTTATAAATTATAATCTATGACCAGAAAACCAATCATGAAAAATAATAACAAAAGACACACATAAGCGAGTAATATTATGAAAATTATGAATGTGAATTTTTATCTAACCTCAGTTCACAATTTGTACCCAGCTTGGCCCAAGGCAATCTTTTGCATAGGAAATAAAGATTTGCCCCAGAAAGAATGAACAGGGAAAGATCGAGGTTATATTTGGCTTTTGACATTTGAAATTGGAACTTTTAGTGACATAGAAACTTACAAAATCCTTTTATTATCTATGCTGGAGGATTCTAAGCCTTTTCTTCCTCCATAATATAAAGAAAATGCTGCTTCTGGGCAAGTTCTGACTAGAGGAGCAAAATAGGCCAAGCAGTTCTAACAGTAGACAAATGATAGTACATAGCACAAGTGGCATGGGGATCTAAGAGATAGAAGAATAAACCAGAGAAAAAGAAAAGAGTCGGGAAATCCAGTACATTGCATGATCTGATGTGCTGCTCTCTGGGCTTCAGCCATATATGTATCAGATAATTGATGTTTGGACAAAGGGCAGATGAGGGCTTCCAGGGCAATAGCAGAAAGGTGTCTTGTAGTGTTCCTTTACCTGCTTTGTTCACAACCATACCCAAATCAAGCTGGTTGATGGCAAATTTAGCCCTGAGAGAGTTAGCTTTCCTTGGTCGGTGTTGTTCCATCTGACACCACAGAAAGGACCAAGGCACACCTGAGAATCTGGCTGGTTACCAAGCAGAGAGCTATGATGTGGCTCTGTCGCGAGAGTGGTGGAGGACAAGGCCCAGGTAGGATTCAACTGAGAGCTACTGTCAGGACTCAGATGTCTTCCCAACACACTTGGGAGTGGAATTGGGGCTAAGTCACCACAGACCACCACAGGCACTCAGCAAGACAAGCTAGAAGCAGCAGCAACCAGATTGCAGTTATTGAAAGCACGCACACAGGACAAGGGACACTACTGCAGAAGCCAGGAAGCCAAAGGGCACCATGTCTGAGGATCATGATTTTGCTTATAAATCTCTTCATTCCTGCCACACTCCAGTGTGACAGACAATGAGATCAACAACATTTGCCTTTTTCCTAAAGGACTGAGATGAAAATGCTTTTTAAATTGCAAATCAGATCACATTTTAACTAACCTATGAAAGTCACTTGTCAATTGTCTTTGTTTGTTTGTTAGGTAAATGCAGCAGGAAAACCAGATTAGTTATAGAAAAAAAAAGAACTACATGAACTCTGCATATTCCAACTAAAGTGAGAGTGAAATCTGCAGTATTATTTTGTAACTAAATCATCTGAGAATTAAGAAAAAGGATGGATGAACAGATAGAGATACTGGACATTTGTGCCTTATCAAGATGAACCTGAAATGTAGTGATTTATGGCTATAATGAGGAATGACAAGGTTAAAAGGTGAATCTGATCCAACATGTATTTTTATGAAAGAATATATCCATATTGAGAGGATGTCACTTACTAACTTATGCTAAGAGGTAAGCCTTATAGCATTAAGAAAGATATCCATGCTGAAGACTAAAGCAATAATGAAGTAATGAATATGTCTAGTACCTGACTCATGGGCTACATTCAGGAAGTGACATTGAGTAGTATTTCTGAGTCATTGGTTATACACAGGCTCCTGCATCAAATATATGCTACTGCATAATCTCTCCAAAACTGATGCTTAAAATAACAAACATTTATCTCACAATTTCTGAGGGTCAATAATTGAAGAGTGCCTTAGCTGGGTGGACCTGGTTTAGGGTCTTTCATGATGTTGCTGCTAAACTGTCCTTCAGGGGCAATAGTCATCTGAAGACTTGACAGGGGCTGGAGGACCCATTTCTAAGATGGCACACTGGTATGGCCACTGGCAGAACACCTTGGTTCCTTATCACGTAAACTTTTTCATAGGATGGGTAGAAGGTCTTCATGACATGGCAGCCACCTTTCCCAAAAGAAGTAATGAGAGAGACAGACTGAATTGCATTTTTGTTACTTCACCTCAAAAGTAACATTCACCATTTTGCAGAATTCTATTGGCCATACCAACAACACTAAACCAGGTGAGACGGCTTTGCACAGAAGTTGAGAATTATATTGGGGTATGCTGGAGATTATCTACCACAACTCTTTTTAAAAGAAAATTAATTTCCTTAGATTTCCAGTGTTAGTAAAAATTGTATTATTTGAATTTGCAAAACAAAGCAAGAAACTAAATACAAACTCTTTGGCTTCAATAGGTTGTACAAAAACAAACTATAACTTTAAAGCTTTGTTTGCTAGTTCAGAATAATCAGATCTCATGAAATACAAAATTTTGTCAATCCTGGGATGCAAATTTTAATAAGATGCCCCTTGATAACTCTACAACTGTTTGTTTATTCAGTTGAAGATAAGTTTCA
>PVKS010024383.1:0-31122 GCA_004027875.1 Aplodontia rufa
TGCTTGCATTCTTTTGACTACTTCTACTACCTGACTAGCTGCTGCTCTATTTATCCATTACAATAGCCAATAGGATACAATACAAACACCTTTCTTCAATTGTAACAAATGAGTGGCCAAATAGCTTAGTCCTGCGGTCAGGTAATTTGCTAATTACAAGCCAGCTGAACCCCTTAGAGTTGTTTACCACCAATTACAAGCCAGCTGAACCTCATGTTCCCAACAGTTAGGCACACCTGTGGATTGCTACCTTGCTAGGAGAAGCACCCCTGCTGTAGGGGCCGCATACCTCGTCTCTGCACACGGTGATGAACAGCTGAGAAGTGTGTGCAACAGCTGTGGTGTATGGGAGCGGAGCTGCAGGTCACACAGTGGGCATAAGCGCCTTCTTTCCAAGGTGCTGCCCGCTGCATCAAGCCATT
The DNA here is from genome assembly GCA_004027875.1 of Aplodontia rufa. NCBI lineage: Eukaryota > Metazoa > Chordata > Mammalia > Rodentia > Aplodontiidae > Aplodontia > Aplodontia rufa. The sequence continues at coordinate 423 of PVKS010024383.1, forward strand.
CTGCATTCCCACCACCAGCAGAGCAGTCGGACCTCCCACCTTCCATGACACTCAACCTTTTGCATCATGTGAGAGAAAACCTGGGAGCTAGGTGGGCTCCTTGTGGCTTTTCACCTAGAGAAGGGTCCCTCCCGTCATTCCTGGCCCCACCTCTCACAGTGGGGGAGAGCTGGGAGTGACTGTGGATTGCCCAGGGTCCAGGGCTGCTGAGACCCAAGCTGGCCCACAGCCCACAGCAGCTCTGTTCTTTACCCACTGTGACGGCGTCTGCGTTCTCTGCCACAGGGGGAAACGGCTCATTCCCAGTGCTCCTCATGGCTGCCTTGCTCTCTGGTGGGTTCATAGACAACCTGGATCTCCTGGTTGCTAACACTGCTCCCCTGAGGATTCCCACATCCTAAGCTGACCTCTAGGCCAAAGCTTTTGTTGCTGTATTTGGTTGGTTATTTGTCCCCCACCCTTTTTTTCTTGTACCAGGGCTTGAACTGAGTGGTGCTTACCCACTGAGCCACATCCCAGCCCTTTTTATCTTTCTCATTTTTTTAATTTGAGTCAGAGTCTCACTAAGTTGCTGAGGGTCTTGCTAAAGTGCTGAGGTTGGCTTTGAACTTGTGATCCTCCTACCTCAGCCTCCCAAGCAGCAGAGATTATAGGTGTGTGCCACAGCACCTGGCTGGTCATTTATCTTTTGCCAATAACCTGACCAAATGTCTTTCCATGCATTAAAAAAAAAACAAAACAAAAAAAACCAAAAAACTTTCACGTGAGAAGTGGAAATTAAGAATTTCCCCTCATTTGCAATTAGCTTGAGGTAGTTTTTACTCCTGTGTTCAAGATACACAAAAATAGTATTGATGATCTGCATGAGCAAGCATTCATTGGCAAAGACCATAAATCACAATCCAAAATCCCTCCATGGTGACGCCTGAGTCACGGGCTGAATACCTCCATCTAAAAGCCTCATACACGGCAGTCAGCAAAAGCCTTCAGCTAAAATTAACAGTTGGAGATCGATGCCCCGTCCAATGGCACAACGCTTAGCTATAGGAGGCACGGCATGCAGTAGGGTTAACTGGGCAAGGGGACAGCTCTTGACCTTCCATGCACTGACTTTGAGGAAGGCAAGGAGGAAGTGTCGGCCATCAGTAATGATGGCCTTACGCTTACGCTGGAAAATGTTTTGCTCTTGAAAGGCACGGTGGAATACTTAGGCGTGAGATGTTATGGTTTACAGGGTTACTTAAAAACACTTCAGCAAAAAATGTCAACAAAGCAACAAACAAAACCCAACAAAAATGTTATCTACTCCATGTTGAAAATGGTCCCCAGAAATACATTTCACAGTTGGTTTCCTCAGCTCAGGATCCAGCTGTGAAGTACGTGCTACACTGCGTCTCTAACATCCAACCCTTGGGACTTGGACCTGTCCTCCAGACGGACCAGACGCCCTGCAGACAGCACTCTGTGGTGTGGAACCATGCCCCAGGGAGTGCCAGGCACACTTATGGCTTTTCTTTGGCTTATCCAATGGCCAGCATCACTACTCATGATTAAGTAAAATGAGGGTTTCCTTAACACAAGCCCAGCAATCCTAGGACAGTGGATCTGGCAATGAGGGTGGCTGCTAGGAGACAGGTGGGTGGCATATTTAGCACAGACACCCTGGATGAAGGCATGGTTCCCATCCAGCAGGAGACTGCATCACGCTGCTCCAAATGGTGAGTGATGCAAAACTGTGAATTATTTATTTCTGGGATTTTCTATTTAATATTGTCAAATCACAGTGAAGTGTGCACGCCTGAAATCCAGAAAGGAAAATGCAGATAAACAAGGATTACTGTCAGGGTTTCAAGGGAAGGAGAGCACCCAGGTCATCTGCGAGGTTTAAGGGAGCACCAAGGGTCCTCACCCAGGTAAGGCAGCCAGTTTTATAGGATAATATATTTCTGTTGTACGGAGCCAGAGGAAACTCACTCAGCTGTCTTCTGAGCTACCTGAGTGTAGTAGGGTGGTCCTGCTCCTCTGTAACCCGCTGGTTAAGGCAAGGGTGACTTTCTGGTTTCATTCACGAATTCACCACCACACACTTTATTCTGTAACTCTCAGCCCTGCCATGCCACACCCTGAAGCCCAAGGACATCCCCACAGTGGCCTCTAAACTGCCTGTTATGATGAATTCTGCAGAAATGTGACTGACTACATGAGCAGAGAAGCAGGCACTGCTCGCACGGGAACTCTGAGGAAGAGAAAGAAAACAGGAACTGTGCGTGTCCGAGGCCGCTCCGTCCGCACCAGCGATTCCCAAGCGCAGTTAAACTGGCTTACTGTTTCTTTACAATGGGCACCTCTGAGCTCAACCCAGATGCCATCCCACCGCAATAGCGAGGGTCCTGTAAGACGGAGGGAGGGACCACAGTCAGAGGGGAGAGATGGAAGTGGAGGTCAGAAAGGGGAGAAGATGCCACGGTGACTCTGAAGTGGAGGAGGTGCCTGAGCACAGCAGCCTCGGCAAGCCTCTGCCCGGAAGTGGACTGTCCAGCAGAGCTCGCCAGGAACTCAGGCAGCACACCCTCGGTTCCACTCCTGCGCACCTGTGGATTTCCGCTCTCTAGAACTCTGCAATTACAAATCTGTGTTGTTGGTTTAAAAAAAAAAAAACTAAAAACTAAGCCAGGTGCCATGGTGCACACATGTGATCCCAGGGACTCAGGGGGCTGAGACAGGAGGATCACAAGTTCAAACCCAGCCTCAGCAGCTTAGTGAGACCCTGTCTCAAAATAAAAAGGACTGTGGATGTAGTTCAGTGATTAAGCATCTGTGGGTTTAATCCCTAATACAAAAACAAAACAAAACCCTAAATAGAAAAGGACAAAACACTGTCTTTCCAAAGAGTAATGAGGTCAACTATTAACAACGATTGATGGTATCTGAAAATATAGTGAAGTATTTGTTACACAAACAACAAACTCAGCACTAACATAAAAACTAGATGCCATACACAGCCTGCTTGGAGAAGGGAGGCTCTCCCTACCCCTCACTGTTCTGGAATTCTGCCCCAGACTGCCCTGGGCTTCTAGAACAGACTTCTGTAGAGGCCAAGTCTCCATGCCTCTGCACTCAAGTGCTTGGCACAGGGCACTAGACGTGCACCCTGAGGAGCAGCATCCCCTCCTGGGCCCACAGAGCCATTCCGGGCCAGAATCTGCAGTCCTGGCCCAGTCTCCAGGAGCCCTGCAGCTCAGCCTGGAGAAACACACCCTCACCTGTGCTCTGCACCCCAGGGAGCCATGCCTGCCTCCCTCCACCTTCCCACAGCCAGCACTGCCTGCACCCAAAGGCAGAGAAGGTGTGGAGAATGGTTCGGGCAGTAAGTTCCCAAAGTCTCATTAAAACCCTGCAGGAAGACGAGGGAAATACTTTGTTTCTTCTCGGCGGCAGCACTCTGATGACGAGCAACGCCAAAAGCGCCAGGCGCCTGGATGGACGATGCTTGTTACCGTAACTGCCTCTCACATGCTGCGTGTAGGTCTCCAAAATTCAGCTGCCTCCTGAGCCTCGGAGGAGGAACCAACTCCTGAAGCTCCATCTAACACCATTTGCATAGAAGGGCAGGGAAGCCTGCCCTGGGATGCTGGGCTGTGCAGGAGGCTTGGCCAGGGCACCTGGCACCCCATGCAAGGCCAGGGCAGCTGCCACGGCTCTCCTGCTCCTTGGAGGACAGCGGTCTCAGAGATCAGCAGCTCCCAGAGGCTGGATTAGAGTGAGTCTGGTGTCAGGAAAGCGTCAGGACAATGGTTTTCCAAAGTTACAGGAAGGCAAGATGAAAACCCAGGCACAGGGGCAAGAAGCGAACAGGCCCAAGACGAGGACTCCCTTGTGTTCCATTTGCCCTGGGGCATGGGCAGCAGGAGGGCTGCTGATGGTCAGGCCAGAAGAGGACCTGGCGATGGGCACTTCACACGGAGGGAAAGCTGAGCGAGGCTCCAGCAACACAGCTCTCTACTTGCTTTGACAGGGCAAAACCACAGAGCCGTGACCACTCACTATGAGGGACAGGGGCCAGCCAGGGTGACGGATGTGCAGGTGGAGGCAATGGCTGGGTCATGTTGGCCCCCAGGGCTTGAACCACCTCCCAACAGCTGTGCTATTTGGTTGGTTCCTTCTCCACATCCAGTCCCAGCCTCAGCACCGAGGGACCTCTGGGTTCACTCCTGCTGTCACAGGCCCTGCTAGCTTGGCCTTGCACTGTTCTTTTCCTCCACAGCACGTACACTGCAGGGGACAGTCCTGTCTGGCTGTCTGTTTGGGAGAACACTAACCTATCAGATTCATGCTGATAGAACCTTGTCTCACTTTTACTGGAGAATCGTAGGTGCTGAGTACACACCAGGCCCAAAACTATGGCTCAGTGGGGGCTGGAGTGGTGGCTCAGCGGTTTCACCGCTTGCCTGGCAAGCACCAGGACCTGGGTTCAAACCCCAGCACCACATACGCAAATAAGTGTTAAAGCAACTAAGGCCATGTGAAAAACTAAATAAAGTTGTTTCTCTCTTTCTCTGTCTCTCTCACTGTCCCTCTCTCTTAAAAAAAAAAACTATGGCTCAGTGGACAGCTGTTGGGAGGAGGAGGGAAGCAGCTGACCACCTTGAGCCAAGGCCACCAGGCATCACACCTGTGGGCACACCTGAGACCTTCCATGGTTTCCAGAAGGGAACAAGGAAATTGCCCTCTTGTTATTGTGTTACCTGGTTATTTGGAAATCTGCACTAATGTGTGCAAAATTCCCACAGAGTCTAAGAGCTCTGCAACAGGAGCCGAGGCCCAGGCCTGACTGTGTCTCCTGCTCAGCGAGTCTGCAGAGCTGGACCCTGGCCCATACGCTCTGGCCTGCGTGTCATGCCCAGTGTGCCCACCCATCCCGCACGGGGCAGAAGGTGGCGCAAGGCTGGAGGCAGATGCTCAGGGCTCCCACGGAAGCCTCTCCTGAGAACGCAGGGCCATGTGCCCCTGCGTGGTGCTGGTGGTGGCTGTGTGCATTTGGCACTGTGGGGTGTTTTGGTTCTGCATCCTAGAAAAAATATGCTTTGATGATTCCCTAGAGACGTTTGTATGACTCACAGATTGCAGAGTCTGCGTCTCCACACCCAGCTCCAGCTGCGTCCTGGTACAAGTGCAGTCTTCCACCACACTTTCCTTTTCATGGCCTCAAAAACTCTGAAAGTAATAAACCATACAATTTCCTAACTGATCGCCTGCATCTCACCCAAACCCAGCTATGGAAGACTGTCTTCTCAATCAAATGTGAATGTGTCCTTTCTTACCATAATTACTCAAATCACCCCTTTGGGGTTAATAAAATATAAGAAACTTATGTAATTCTTGTAATGCAATAAATATCCCAGTTATGGCAGAGATATCAGCCCAAAAGAGAAGGGGATAGTCTTCCAAAGCATTCCCAGCTGAAGCTCCTGAGAGGGTTCTGGATTTTTTTTTAATAGAACTTTTGTATTTTTCTCATTTGAAGAGAGGAGGGAGAATCTCGAAAAGACAAAAGGAGCGAGAATTCCAGTAGAAGGACGCGTCTGTGGGCTCCATGCTGTGGCAGAGCCAAGGTACCCCCCCAGGAGTGGCTCCCTCCGGAGGCAGAGGCTCCCCGAGACACTGAGCCGCTGGTAAGGCCCTGCGGTGAGCACTCCTGAGCGAGTGTTGCTGTGTGCTGAGCAGGAAGGCAGGGAGGGACAGGGCACAGGACCCGGGCAAAACCTTGCTGTCACCAGCCTGTCTGGGGTGTTGTGTTAAGGCCAGAACAGAAACAGGTCATGTCTGACCTGTGCCCAGGCTTCATTTGCTAAAACTCTACCCCAGCATTAGGAATCCAGGAGGATCAGGACCCCACGTGTCTGTAGGAAAAGCTTTGACTGAAATCCCCTAATCCTGGGTTCACTGCCGCGCTTAGCAGTAATCCAGAGGGTAAGGATCCCCGGCCCCTTTCCCAGGGCTCAGGAAGATTCCAGCCATGAAAATCTGAAGCACACTAAAGGCAGGGCTCTCGCTACATGGAGCCACCGCATCCTCCGTGGCAGGACGGCTGCACTGCCATTGCTGGGGCCGAGCGCAGGATCCTAAGGGCGCCGGGTGGGACAGGGCTTCCTGTGCCCGCTGCTCTGCATGCACAGGGCAGTGCCGCCTGGGTGAGCGCGTTGCCTCCGGATTCAGCAGGACCGCATCGCGGGTGGCTCTTGGCGTGGGGGGTGGGCATCGCTTCCCCACAACACCTGTGCTTGTCATGAGAACTCCCGCTAGTGCCACGCGGGCCAGTGCTGGAGGAGAGACTCTGCCCGCTGACCAAGGCGCACAGACACCACTTCCCAATCTGGCTCTCCCAGAGCAAGGACACAGATCAGCCGGTGCCGGGGGTCTCCGAGAACATTCCTGTTCACACCCTCGAGGGAGCTGCCATGTTCCCACAAAGCACTCTGGGAATGGCGCAGCTCTCTGGGAAGCACAGAGGAGCTGTGCACCATCTTCACGTCCCCACCTGCGAGGAGCGACCAACCCCACAGGAACAGGGCAGATGCTACAGAGGACAAGCTGCACTCCCTGTTCTCTGTGCATTCCTGCCACTCACACGTGGGGTAACATGCTGCGCCAATTTCCACCGCAGGACCACACTTTCCCCTCACTTCTACCTCAAGAAATGCTGAAGTTCCATGGAGCAGATGCTTCCAGTACCTCACCAAGGGGGCTCACACACACATGGGGCCTGCCGTGGCTTGGCCACATTTCCCTTTTCAAAAGGCACGCTGTATGCACTACCTTGGATGACAGCGGTTTCGGTCCATCCAAAGAGAAACAACAACAGAGAAGAAGGGAGGGCACCTGGGACTCACAACCAGACTTCCCGCCCCACTCCCCACCTTACACAGACCTTCACCCAGTTCTCTGCCCCCACTCTGGGACTCACAACCAGACTTCCTGCCCTACTCCCAACCTTCACACAGACCTTCGCCGAGTTCTCTGCCCTCGAGTTGCATGCAGCCTGTGCACCAGGTCTGGCCCACACGTACTGCTCAGGAGTTTTTTCCTAGACCACCAGCTTTGAAAGCTGCCACCGCTGCCTTAAAAGATGGATCACGTGAGATTCTGAGCAGGGCTTGCAAGACTTTTTCAGTGATCTTCTTTCAAAACTATTAACTACCTCTTCAAACTGTAATTGCATTGCTCTTAATTGCTTTATTAGTTCCTAGTTTCATTATTCATCTTTTCTCATTTCTATTCAAGCCAGTTGTGGTGGCTTTTTCTTTTCTTTTCCTTTTAGGGGAACTGTGACCCTCTGTCTAGATTCCAGAGACAGGGGAGGTAAGAGGCTGACTCCACCGGGCTGCAGCGATGGTCTGACCTGGTCTGATCAGTGTCCTGCTGGGACCTTGACTTCAGCACAGGCCCCTGGAGACGCTCCCAGGTTGGCTGTCCTGCAGGTGTTGTGCAGGGTTCTCCCAGCCTCTTCCTTGGCCTTGCTCTCTGCCAAGTGGAGAGGCTGCAGGTCAGACTCCACGCTCTGGAAGTCAGAGAGTTGGTCACTGTCACTGCAGGAGGGCACACTGGCACCACCCAGGAGTTCATCAATAACCTGCATGCAGACGCCACACCACCCTGCAGGGTCTATGCAGCCAGCTCAAGCCTGGTCCCACCTCTGAGCTGGTGCTGTCCCCCCAGGGTCCTCCTGCTCCAGGGGTATCCTCCTGCCCACACATGGCTGCGCTGTCACCACGTGCTTTCTATTCGGCCACCAGGACCGGTGAGGGAGGGGAAATACCCTAGGGGTCAGGAGAAATACAATAAAAACATGCTGACATTTTAACAGCATCCCTGAATCTGGTTTTCTAAAGCTGACCAGATGGGAAACTGGTCTTTATGATGATTAAGAAGCATAACTCAGGAATCCAAGCACTTCAGAAATCACACGTACTGTGAACCTCAGTATTTTTCACAGGCTTTCTCTGGAATGAAAAGTCACTTAAAAACCACCTATGAACCTCAGGACTCGACAACAGGAGAGTGGTGGGGTCTGGAGCTCAGGACATGTGGCATCTGTTCCGTGGACATGGCAAGGCCAGCCCCTCCCAGCCCAGGGCCACTGCACACTGCTCTGCCAGCTCACCTGGTCAACTCTGCCCTCCTGTGCCCCCGTGTCCCAGAGGAGGAAGCACTGCCATCCTGTCACCCTCCCTGCCACCATCTGAGTAACCTCTGTCCCCACGTGGGTGAACAGCCGGTGCTCCTGTCACTGCCAGAGATGCACAGCACGGTTGCTGAAGTCAGCCCGAGGACTTCGGTGGCAGTGTCAAACACGTTTCACACACAATGAGGCAGCAGGTCACCTCGGACCCGAGATGAATCCACTCAAGTAATCCTGCAGGACAAGCCTGCACAGCAGCCACTGGGAACCTTCTAGAGGCCCCTCGCTCTGCAACAGTACCCAGGCCAAGCAACACATTTACTGTCTGCGTTAAACTTTAAACCTGCCAGCTCTCCCCGCTTCCCGGTGTGCCAACACGCTTCACTGCAAATCACCTGCGAAAGGCAGACAGCAAGCAGGGGAGCACCCAGTCACATGCAGCGGTCACACAGTGGGTGCTAATGAATTACCACTCTGAAGGCCAAGGATGCGGCAGGAAGAGCAACTTGACTCTAACAACAGCCAGACGGCTGCACAGAACGCAGCCAGCATTCACCTGCGGCAACACTGAAGTCCGGCCACATCAGTGCTCAGCCGCAGTTATCAGTAGCATCGAGCAAACAAGTGGTTCTCTCCAGTGTCTTCATTAGCCTACAAACACCATAAATGTATCCAAATATCAATACCACAGTCCTGTGAAATACCCGATGCCTCTATTTATTTAGTTAGGCTCTCTTTACTTGTTATGATATACGTATAAGTATATATATCTGGTATATATCAGTATATACGTGTGCGTGTGTATATATATGTATGTATATATTGATTTTGTATCATCCAGACAAGGTAAACATCAGGAAATAATAATTTCCACTATATCATGACCCATTATCAAAAATAACTTTTAAAGAGGTCAGCTGTCTTTATTACATTCCTATACTAGGTTCACATCCAGACTTACATCAAAAACGCTGAGGATAAGCAGCTTCAGACTAGGAGGGCTCAGGGATAACTGTGGCTGGCACTTGTCCTGGTCATTCAAGGGCTGATGTGGTCTCCGCCAGTCACTCAGGCACTTGTGAGCCTTATTATTCACTACGGGCATCATGCACTAAGGGCTGAGTGGCTATATCCCTCAGAGGTTCCCTTGTGGAGGCCCTAACTCCCAAGGCAATGGTGTAAGGACAGGGCCTTGGGAGTGACGGAGTCACCAAGGTGGAGCCTTCTTGAGTAGGTCAGTGTCTTATAGGAGGCCCCAAAGAAGCCAAGGCTCCTCAGTTGGTCAGTGTCTTACAAGAGGCCCGAGAGGAGTCAAGCCCCCCTTGAGTGAGTCAGTGTCTTACAGGAGGCCAGGGAGCAGCCAAGGCCCTTGAGTGGTTCAGTGTCTTATGGGAGGCCTGGGAAAAGTCAAGGCCCTTGAGTGTGTTGGAGTCTTAGAGGAAGCTCCAGAAGAGCCAAGGCCCTTGAGTGGGTCAGAGTCTTAGAGGAAGCCAGGGAAGAACCAAGGCCCTTAAGTAGTACAATGTCTTAAAGGAGGCTCGGGAGAATCCAAGGCCCTTGAGTAGGTCAGAGTCTTATGGGAGGTCCAGAAGGAGCCAAGGCCCTTGATAGATCAGTGTCTTAGAGGAGGCCTGGAATCCCTGGCCCTTGAGTAGGTCAGTGTCTTCACAGGAGGCTCCAGAGGAGCCAAGGCCCTTGAGTAGGTCAGTGTCTTACTGGAGGCCCAGGAGAAGTCAAGGCCCCCTTGAGTGGGTCAGTGTCTTAGAGGAGGCCCAGGAGGAACCAAGGCCCTTGAGTAGGTCAGTGTCTTATGGGAGGCTCTAGAGGAGCCAAGGCCCTTGAGTAGGTCAGTGTCTTACTGGAGGCCCAGGAGAAGTCAAGGCCCCCTTGAGTGGGTCAGTGTCTTAGAGGAGGCCCAGGAGGAACCAAGGCCCTTGAGTAGGTCAGTGTCTTATGGGAGGCTCAGGAGGAGCCAAGACCCTTGAGTGGGTCAGAGTCTTACAGAAGGCCTGGGAGGAGCCAAGGCCCTTGAGGAGGTCAGTGTCTTACGGGAGGCCCAGGAGAACCAAGGCCCTTGAGTGAGTCAGTGGCTTACAGGAGGCCCAGGAGAAGACAAATCTCTTGAGTAGGTCAGTGTCTTATGGGAGGCCCAAGAGGAGTCAAGACCCTTGAGTATCTCAGTGTCTTACGGGAGGCCTGAGAGAAACCAAGGCCCCTTCTACCCTGTGAAGACCCAGTAGATGGCTGGCTGTGAGCCTGCAAGCCCTCACCCAGCACTGGACCCTCCCAGGCTCCATAACTGGGGGCAATGGATGCCTGGTGCTCATCAGTGCCATGTTCCTGCCATCTTTTTATAGCAGTCCACCAGACCGAGATGCTACCTGATCTCCTTGCTCAGCTGGACCTACAGAATGAACAATCTACCACACCTATAAAGCAGAGTGCCTAGAATCTGCTTCCAAAATCCTATGGAAAATTACCACAATAATCTTCTCACAATAAATACACAGCAGGTTTCCCAAAACAGTGTTCATACAAGAGCCCGGGCGATGTGTTGTTAAAAGCAGTAGCTGTGGCTTGCTTCCTCTGGGATGGCTTACTCCCTGTGGAGGGGGCACCTTCCTCTTTCACCCTGCTGCTTTGCAAGCACCAAAATATAACACCCATCTTTCCAGGAAAATCACGGGCTTATGTCTCACTGCCCTTTGACCTTTGTGGCACTGGCAAAAGAGAGCAACGCCTCCTGTCCTGGGGAATGTCAGGATTGCAGCAAGATCACTGCAGAGCTGGGGAGACAGCTGAGCCACAAACTCCCTGAGAGCAACAGCTACACAGAAAGGCAGCCAGCTAACCAGGGGAAGCTTGGTGGCCTTTCCCTTATTTACCAGTATATTGTCATCTGATCACAACAACCAGTGGCACTGGCTTAAACTCCTGCTGGTGCGCACGGGTTTCAATGGTAGCAGAGTGGGGTTCTCAGCATCTGAGAAAACATTCTGCAAAGCCAGGAATGTCCATCGATCTGGTCCTCCCAGGATGCAATACCCACAGCTATTTTAAAAAGTCAACAGAACTGCAAATGCTACAACTTGTACGGTTCCCAGGGGTGCCTGGCTGAGCAGATGCAGGCTGCCAGGGCTTCTTAGCTTTGTCCACACCCCAAGGTTCCAGCCGCCTGGGGCAGGACTTCCTCTACGGTGGTAAAGATAGGGCTGCTTGCTAGGATCCTGTCTCAGTGCCTCCTCTTCTCCAGCCTCACCGTCCCCACCCCTTCCTCGGCCCCTTGGCTGCTCCTCCTCAGCTCTCCTCTCACAGACACTCACTCTACTCTCGAGCCCACTGCAAAGCAGCCTCCCCATGGAGGGACCTACTTTCCAGGACCCTCTAGTCCTCTGGAGGACTGGTCTCAAGCTCCCAGCAGTGGAATCAGCTGTCGCCTTCCTGTGTGCCCGACTGCACATCCCCCACTGGTGCCTTCCCTGACTGCACACTGTTGACCTCCTAAAAACGACCAACCAGGAGGCCAGGGCCTTCATCTTGGCTCATGGTCATTCTTCCTGTTTTGTAACTATTCCTTCTGAGGTAAATGACTGAATATAACATGCACAGGACATACATGTGTGTGCGTGTGTTCATGCGTACATGCATATTTCATTAAAATGACCATGCACAGGCCACTAGTGACAAGCTTCCACTCCCTCCTGCTCCCCACCTTCCGGACCTGATCTCCCCAACCAGTCTATAATGAAACTCAAATAGTTACTTCTTCTGCAGAATCCTCCAGGATGGGCTCCGTGTCCAGGCTGAGCTCCTCCTCGGCAGTCTGTCAAGAAAGGCAGATGATAAGCAGTTAGCACCCTGAGGTGCAGCCTCACACTAGGAAGGACTAATTGAACATTCAACATGAGCTCAGCAGGTCACGGGAACCATGGCTTGGTCGCTTTCCCCCTGACTTTACCTGTGACCATGTAAAGAGACAGACTCTGTATAACAGGCAGCAAGAAAGTCGGACCCAAAGCCACTGTTCCTAAGCAGACGGGTAGGCACAACTTCTAGCATGGCTGAAAGGAGAACTCGGGGCTTTACAAAACCTCCTCCCCGCCAGGTGCAGGAGACGTGAATGTGCATAGCAGCTAAGGAGGAACCCGGGATGGCAAAGGACGGCAGCCGTTCCATCTGAAAGGACAAGGCAAGTCTCAGCCTAATGCTGGAAGAGTTGCCTAGTGTTGCAAGAGGGAAGGCCTGGCCCACAGACGGACCGCGGGGTGTCATGTAGCATGTGGCTTAGCCAGGGGTGGGCTCTGTAATCTGCTGACACTTAACGACTTGACTAATGGCTTCAGCTGTCCTCAGTTTCCACAGATACAAAACCAAGCACTTAACAGTACCTAGAGCTTGGAGATGCAGGACAGATTCAGTGAACCAACGCCTGCTCGGCTGTGGCACAGGCTCCCTCAGGCCACAGACACTCTACATTGCTTCCAAATCACTGTTCCCAACCAAGGGGCCAGGAGACGATGGTCCTCACACCAGCCTTCCTCTAAGCCTCCAGGGAGTTGTGTTTGACCTGCTCTGTTTGGAAACTCGGGCTTTTCCTTTCTCTAATATACTGTGACACCCAGGAATAAAAATCATCCTCGCTTCTCCAAAAGAACACAAATCAAATGGGTCTGGTAGGACTGTGGGCTGGGCTATGCACCGCCCGACTCCCCCTTTCTCCCAAAGCACACCCCTGGCCATTGCAACCCTGCTGCCTTGCTTCTGAGATATGCCTCTAACATGCTGAAAAGCATGACCTGCCTCTTCCTCCTGCCAAATCCTTATGGGGACTTCTGGGGGTCCCAGCTTTAATCAGCACAAGTTTCCTTGCCCACGTGCCCCTCCAGATTCCTCAAAATAGTGCATAATGCCACAATTGCTTTCCCTGGTCAGTGACATGAATTCCCCCTGGTCTGGGAGCTGAAGCCAGGATGACTTTGATGCAGATTATGTGGCACTGAGCAAGAATGCCACCTGGGACCCTCGGTCCTTCCAGCTGCGGATGAGAGAACAGGTTGGGAGGGTATGGAAGAGCTGCTTGGGCGGAAGGAGAACCTGACTTCCAGCCCCTGGATGAACCAGTGGTGTTCATCGATCACCAGTCTGAGATGGGGGTCGGAGTCCGTCAGAATGCGCTCAGGGCTGCGCGTAACTGCAGTGCTCTAATGCTTTTGAAAAAGAGAAACATGCAGGCAACGGTCAGGACTAAAATTTCATAGCCAATGTTCTTGTAAGAAAATCACGCCTGCTCTTCATGACACTTAATGTGGCATTCGGAGGCCACATCACTCAGTGGGCTCTGCCGGCCCACTCCTTACATGACCTATTCTAATACACAGGACAAAGAACACCGGCAACACGCGAATAAGATCAGCCACAGTCCTCTCCGCCATGGGCTTCATATTTTTAAGAACTTTCGAAGATTTCCTCAGGCACTTGAATACCTTAGGATCAATATTTAAGCTTCAGTCTGTGGAAGGTCTCTGAGACTCTGCATTCTGAGTAGCTAGGAGTCTACCACTCCATCTTAAAGACACGCACTCCACTGTTTTGAAAAACTCACCCAGGAAGCCTGGGGGAAATTTCTTTTGCTTCAGAGGCTAATGCAGTCACACTCCCTTCATGGTGCTGTGTACAAATCAATCACTAAAATTTCCACAGTCTACCATCTGCCTCCCGGGCTATCACTCAACTCAGCTTCAAGTTCTTTGGATCTGCAATGCCTTCCAGGGTCATGACACAGCTTTAGAATCATATGATCATATGATTTTATAATCAAATCACAATCTTTATAATCTGTTCATGGCCCATCCATTTTCCATTAACTTTAGAAATATTTAAACTCAAGCTCTTCCTGGGGTTTTCGTCCCTGGTGACTGTATCACGTCCAGAGTACTGGCAGGAATTCTGCAAAGCCTCCATCACCTCTCACCCCACCCTGCCCTCCTTCTAAAGGGGCTCTGGGCTCAGGAGGCCTCACAGCCAAGCATCTCACCACACCAAGGTACAGTAGCCAGAGGCCTTCGGGAGCTCCAGGGAATGAAAGTAACTTGTGCCTCCTTCATCTGTTCATTCATTAATTCAGCTTTTAGAGAGTCAAATCTGTCTCAAGAGAAACAAGAATGGACTTGGCAGCTCCTGGAGTGAACGTTTGAAAGGCATAACCGTCTAAGCCCAGAAACACGCTGCAAACAGGAAGAGCAGTAACAACAGAGCGAGGCTGTCCTCCCCCACCGAGGCACTCGCGGGCACCAGCACCGAGCCTGCTTGGGCCCAGCTCACCCATCAAGCCCAGCACACAACTCCACCATGACTTACTTTGCCTACTCAGAAACGTATTAAATATGAGACAACAAGCAAATTCTCTTCTAAACCAGAATCTCTCAGCAGTTTAAAATTACACTATGTAGACATCTCAATATTATTTTAAAGAAAATTTCATTTTAAAATTAAAAATAGTATTGAATTGATAAATAAGACACTGGGTATAGGGGATGAGGTAGAAGTTAAAACTCAGATTGGATGAAGATTGAGCAAGTTATTAAAATTAGCCATTTTAAATGCAACGTGGGCTGCTAGTAACAACACAGGTATATCTAAAACTTTGGTAGATGCTAATAACTCTGAGAAACATTCTCTCTGGAACATGTGTGTTGGTCATGTGTAATTCTAATGCAGCAGATGAAATTCCTGGGGTCAGAGGAGACTGACGCAGCCTCCCGCACTCCAGCCGCCCTGGCGCCCCCGGGAGTCCTCCTTCGCTGGTCACACCTCTGCATCTGAGCACACTGCATTCTGTCATGTGCCATGCCTCGCTGCAGCAAGCGAGGTTTGCCATGCAAGCCACCTGTTGCAGGATGGTCACATGGGTGCAGACCGTGTGTAAACGCAGATGCCGGAGGACACACACAGGCTCCCAGAGGCATCCTGAAGGGCGGCTTCTAAGCAGCTGTTTGTGTTTACACCACACGCTGCCACATGTGTGCACGCATGTGCCACAACACACTCTACACACATGAAATCCCGCATCTGCCTCATGCTGGGCGCTCCATCAACAGTGCCTTCCTGGTACTCACCTCTGTCTCCATGGGCTCCACCTCTATCTTCTTCCATAGCTCCAGCAACTGTGCGATTGGCATCGTTAAAAACTTTCCTTTTCCTCTGACCAAGTATTGATAACAAGAAAGGAAATAAACAGAGGCACTGAACGGTCCCAAGAAGCAGCCAGACAGAGTGTGAGAAGTGGAGGGCAGCAGAGGAGCAGGCGGGCACCCACAGGAAGGGTCTCCGGGTGCTGGCAGGGTGCGCGTGTGCTCTCCTCTCCTGCCAGTCCTGGCTCTGGGGCTGCCGCGGGCAGAGGGAGGAGGCGATGGGACTGCAGCCTCCCAGGCTGCCGCTCTGGCAGAGTGAGCTTTGCCTGCAGCCTGCAAGTGGGTCCCTGCCCCCTATGCTGCGCTCAGCTCCCTCCCATCACTATTCTACCTTAATTGGCTCTAAGTGAGGGTGAAAGTTGAGTCTGAGGATGCTGCTGCCATAGAAACTGCATAGCAACCAAGGGCTGGGGAGAGGGAAGGAGGGGCTTGCGCAGGGCTGCCCTCCCTCCGCACCTCTGCGACACTCCCCCAAGACCCACAGCACCACCTTCAGCACAGCTCACAGGCCAGAGGCCAGATGCGGCAGAGCGCTCACGTTTCAGAGACTCCTGAGCAAAGCACGAGCCTCCAGTCCCCTCCAGGAATCCGGACAGCTCTGAGGACAGCAGTCTCCTGGCTGGAGGGCTGGGTGCCCAGGCCTCCTGCTCCAGCTTTCCTGCCTGGTGGTGCAGGGGCCTGAGCTGCCAGCAGGGTCCTTCTGCGGGGAGGATGCGAAGACAGAACCACAGGGTCTGTCAAGGGCAGGGCAGGCAGCAGTTTCTTGGGGAGAAATATTAAACCCAATCCTGCATCATACACATCATCCCATTCAGCTTTTGCCTAACGTAGCCATTCAGTCCCACGTCACAGGAGAAAATCCTGAGGCTCAGGGAAGAGCAGTGCAGAATCCACACCCACATGGCACAAGCAGGGATGGGGCCTGCTGCCTGCTCGGGATGAGCTCAGCTTCGGGCGCGGGGAGCGCTA
Organism: Aplodontia rufa; assembly: GCA_004027875.1. Taxonomy (NCBI): domain Eukaryota; kingdom Metazoa; phylum Chordata; class Mammalia; order Rodentia; family Aplodontiidae; genus Aplodontia; species Aplodontia rufa. Next base: position 16,761 of record PVKS010024383.1, read on the forward strand.
ATAGGACGCTGTTCCAGGGAGAAATCTCCTGCTCCTAACTCCCTTTGAGGGGCAGACTTTTGTCTCCCTCCATTTCTTCCAAGAAAAGAGAAAAAGCCTGTGAAAACACCGCCTGCTCCCTGGGTGCTGCCCCCAAAGGAGCATCCTGTTCTGCTGTGGGAAGCAGGGGTCAAATCTCAGGGCCTAACTTGGCTGGGGAGGAAGAGTGCCCACCTTTATCCCTGAGCGAGCATCCATGAAAATGGCTTGCTGCTTCCAACAACTGCCAACCCCCTTCTCTCTTCCGTTTTATAAAATCACCAAGAACTCTAGTTCATTAGAAAAATAAAAGCCCAACTCCCAGATACTTCCTGAGCATATCAAGGTAACCTGCTTGTAATGTGAAAAGTCACAGATTAATAACAGACAGCCAGGAAAGTCTCTCAGAAAAGATGGCGTTGAAGAGGCATGGAAAGCATTTCCTCTGGCGGACTGCAACGTGAGACCTCTTGTCATGGCGCGGATGTGAGGTACCCCGGGAGCTCCTGGGAGGGCAGGAATGTTCAGAGGTAAAGTGGCCGGACTGTCAGTCCATCCCAGTTTGAATGGACTGACAGGTGGTGACTGCAGGCAGGGGTCACTGAGGACTGCCCCGGAAGGGTATGTTCCCTGCAGCCCCCTCCCCTCCTTTCCGTCCCCTCTCTCTCCCTCCTCCCTGGGCTCCTCCACCATGATGTTCTGCACCTCTGGCCTGAGCAATGGAGTTGGCCGAGTATGGACTGAGACCTCGGAAGCCAGAGTCCCAAGTGAACTTTTCCTCCTCTAAGCTGTTCCTGACTGGTGTTTTGGCCACAGCAACACAAAGCTGACCAAAATAGTCCTGTAAGCAGTGAAGGAAGAGTGAAATAGGGTTCCTCGCTGTGTGTTTGCAAAGTCTACAATTTCTGGAACTTTCCACAGATACTCTGACACTGGTGGACTGAAAGCAATACTGGTCCTTTTCTTTGAGGAAGGAATAAGGAGGAGAAGAACTGCAGATGGGGCCTGAGGGGCCACATTTCCTGAGAACCCTGAGGGAACCCCAAGCCTGCTGGAGGCCTTGGGCCCAAAACCTCCACAGAAGCTGCTGTGGCCAAACACAAAGGTGCTATCATGGCAAGGGCATGCTGGGAGGTGCTGAAAACATGCCCCGTGATGTAGCATGCCTTCTAAGCTGTGCAAAGGTGGCACCAATACACGGATTGAACCTCTCCAGACTTGTCCCAGGTGACAATGGATGGAAGAAGCCACGGTCCCCAGAGACGAGGCTGGATTTCACGCAACCAGGACCCTGTGCCCGCCTCTCCACACCACCCAGGACTCTGCAGACCTGCACCTGCCTTTCTTCATGCATCCCAGGAACCTGCACCCACCTCCCCACACCTCCTTCACTCTGTGCCGCCACCCTCACTGTCCCACATGCTATCTGCAGCGAAGCAGTGCAGGCCCGCTGGGCGGAGAGGAAAGGGACCTGCAGGGGCAAACAAGATTTGCAAAGAGCACTTCCAGAAGGAAATCGTCAATCCAGGAAAAACTGCCCCATTTATAAAGCATGCGTTAGAAAAGATGACCAACTAGAGAACGGGGCACAAGTTTTTCTGAGAGGAAATAACAACTACATCTAAATCCGTGTGAGGATAAAGATCCCAGTAAAAGACCAAATAAACGAGTCAGGACACTCCACTCATTCAACAGGAACACACTCTTCAAAAGCTCATTTCCAAGAAAATCACCTCTCAAGCACCAATCTCCAAGAAGAAAGAGTAGTTGAAGCACCCTTGTTGGAAATGGGTCTTTAAAGAACCGAGCTCTGCAGACTAAACGCAATAGGAAGGACTGCCAGAGTCCCAGGTCACAGAGTCATGGGGCTAGAGAAGTGCTGTCACCAAGCTTTGTGAAATCAAGCCCCATGTGGAGAGTTCTCCCCTGCATGAATGAAACCAAGAGCCCTGTGGCTGGCTGCCTTCCATCCTCCTCAGGAGGGACAGAGGGAGCCTCCCCAGGGGATTTCAACAACTATAGAAGAGCTGACTCTTCCTCAGGCAGAGTGGGGACGGGGAGCCTGGTACTGGCCCCAGGCCTGCACTGGCCGCAGTCCTCTGTAGCTCAGTTTCCCCCTCTGCATAATGGAGGGAGCACAGCTGCGGGGATCTCAGCGCCATGCTGTGGCCTGAGGCCTGAGGGCAAAGGCCCCAGCTAAATCTGGGCCATCTGCTTGAGACATGACAGCTCCTGGATCACCACTTGGCAGACTCCACCCTTTTCCTGACCTGTTCCACTTTGCAGGTTGAGCCGTACTGAAGATTTGATAAAATAAGAGGAATTACTGATTTCTGAATTACTGATCACCTGCCAAGCCGCTCCATCTCCAGGTTTCACAGAGTTCTCCCAAATCTTCAGAATCAAATTCATTGCAACAGAAAGGCACTTTGCTCCATGTCATGGCTGAACTCTGTGTCTGTGGCCCCAAATGCACATGCTGTGTAGAGCCAGAGCCCATGCAGATGTGATTAGCCAAGGTCACTTTGGAGGAGGGTGGGTCCCTAACCCGACAGGACCAGTGTCCTTATGAAAGGGGGACTGGAATATAGACCCAAGTGCAGAGATGGCATGTGACGGTGGGGTTGCTGCTATGGACCAAGGAGAGAGAAGCCTGGGACACTAAAGGGTGTCCCACCTGCCTCCACCTGGCCTCCACCCTGCGAGACAGGACACTCCCATTGTGTAGACTCCATTGTGGAACCTTGTCTCGGCAGAGCCTGAGCAGACGGACACACCCACTGGGGAAGGAGGAAAGAATGTCACAGCAAATCAAAACACACTGTAATTCCACAGCGTCAGGATCTGCAACTCCAGAACAGACTCAGTCCATGAGAAGCCTGCAGAGGCCAGCTCAGCATGGGGACGTCATTTTAGCTAGCAACAGTTACGCTTCAGAGCAGCTTGCAGAGGCCTCCAGAGCCATTTCATCTGCCAACACAAAAGGCAACTGGGATCCAAACCAGCTCTTTACAGGAGGCAGTCAAAGCCCCATTTCCCACACAACAGAGTCCTGGCACACAGAACAAAACAGCAGCCTTTTTTTCTAAAGAAATTATTCAGAAGGAAGAAAATAAAAAGGGGCTGAGCACAGAGTAAACAGCCTCTGTATTATGAAAAGCAAATTATAGGCTAGAACATTTTAAAGAAAGCACTTGCAGCCTTCAACTGATATTTCCATCACACTGGTGAGGAAAGTGACAGTGGCCCAACCTGCTCAGGACACCCCAAGTCTCCCCACAGCTTGGGGGCATCCCAGCCCTACGCAGCCACAGCTCTGAGCAAACTCATTGGCTGCAGGAGCACAGATGTCCTACTTAAGAAAGAAGCAGCTTATACACAACACAGAAGCGAAAGGGAAGAGACTTCACATCCCCTTCTCAGCCATGCTCTTATATCACAATAGTTCCCAGAAGTGAGCATAGACTAATTTAAAAAAAAAAAAAAAAAACCACCCACTTGGCATTCAGCAGGCTTCCAGCCGAGGGAGGTCCTTCAAGCACGGTCCCTTTGTGCTCTTCACTAACGAGGTGCACCAAGCAGCAACTGTCACTTAGGTCATTCCAGAGGTCTATTTGATTTAGCCTTAAGCCAAGCAAATTTTTTGTGAAATTTGTTCCAGCTTTCATAAACCTAACCATGAAGCAAAACAACTCCTGCAACTTGAACAAGCCACCACTTGGAGGACCCGGCATTTGCCCTAAGCCAGCCTGAGAGAGGCTGGCACCTTAGGTCCCAGCACTTCTATTGGAATCAAATGAGCAAACCTTGTCTTCAATAACATTTTTAAAGCAAGAAATTGTTCTAGATTTTTTTAAAAATGTGTTCTCTATTGAGCAAATTCAAGTTCTCTTGAAAACAGAAATATCTACATATATTAGGAGCTGACCTGAACGTGGAAATGCCCTTTAAATCAATACTGTAGGACCTAGGGCAGCTGTAGAGATGGAGCCACTAGCTTTGAGACGTGGAGGGCACCATGTGGCACAGGGTCTTCCCCTAATGCTTGCTACGTTTCAACGATGGCCACAGGTCTTTATTAAAAATGAGATGAACTAAGTCATTAGTCTAAGAAGGGAAGAGGACAGTTACACAAGCAACTGGCCTGTGTAAATGGTGTTCAAGGGTCACTGTCTCAGCAGACATGGGAGGGGACCCGAACAACGGCGTGGTCAGTGTTCATAGCAGAAAAGAACAGATGGGAGCTGGCAAATTCTCCAACCCACAGAACTCACTTGCTCAGAACACTGATGATCACTACAAGCGCAGTGTTCATAGGATTCCTCCAGGTAGTTTGTGGAGTCAATTACCTGCTCCTGGTGACAGTACCTAAAGTGCACCCCAAGATGCACAAATGACCGAATGACAAACACAGCGGTGTGAAATTCTCCTTCATGAAAGAAAAAGAGAAGTCTGAAAGGTGGTGCGTCATTTGATTCCGCAAAGTATCTGGGCTTCCTGGGAGAGGAAACTGAGGCCTGAAGAGCTGCCAGCGGGTAAGGGAACTTGCGCCTGCAGAGCACATCCGCACATGCCCACCCCGGCTCTCCTGCTTGCAGGGCTGGGCTTTTACACAAAAGTTGGGCATGTGAAGGGCGCCACGCTGTGTTTCAACACATGATCACGCTGAGAGGTGCTCCAATCAGGGTAAACACTAATCTACAAAGCTACCATTTCCCCATGGTGAGAACCCCGTCTTTTCTCTAAAATGTGCAGCACATCACCGTTTGGGCTTGTCATCTTTTTTTTTTCATGCCCTTGACTTTTATTCCTGCAACTGATTATTGAAAAAGATTGTTGCTTGCTTACCTCGTTAGGGAAATGTAAGAAGAGAATAGAGCAGCCAACCTCGACACAGCTCTGCAGCAGAACATGCCGAATTTTGCTTTTCCTTTTTCCCATGATGTGTTTAGCTTCCAGAACGACTGGAATAGGAAAACGCCAATCTCAACTGTGCATCAATTTCTTGAGATAAGAACTATAACAGCAAAACCATGGATGCAAAACTGGAAGGGTGCCAACAGCAAGCCACACTGCTCCCGAAGAGGGCATGAGAATGCCTTATGCAGGGGAGGAGACTGGGCTGCACAGGTGTGGAAGGTCAGGGGAGGAGACCGGGCTGCACAGGTGTGGAAGGTCAGGGGAGGAGACCGGGCTGCACAGGTGTGGAAGGTCAGGCACACAGAAGCAGAGTCAGCAGTAGGTGGCAGAGCAGTCGCCCAGGCCGGGACAGCAGGAAGTTTACAAAGCAAGGAGCTACCTGAATGCCAGGCTTGGCCAGAGGACCCACCAGTCACCAACCAAGCGACAGGCCTCACCTGATCAGGGAGTGGTTGTGCCCTGTGTGTGTGCCTGGCACCCCATCAATGAGGTGGACGCTCTGTGTTTATATTTATTAACATAAAGCAAAGTACACAAAGTCCTAGAGGATGGCTGTTCTGCATGCACCACCGAAGGCAGAACTGAACACACCCTAAGGGCAAAAAAACTACAAATGAGTGACTACCGAGGGAATTTGTTAAGGTATCAGCAAAACTGTGTGTTTGCACATGTGATTTCTTGGGGGGAAAAAAACTGAAGTTACAAGAATTTTCCAGGGGCTGGGGATGCAGCTCTAGTGGTAGAGTGCTTGCCTAGCATGCACAAGGTCCTGAGATCAATCCCCAACAACACACACACACACAAAAATAAAAATAGAAGAATTTTCCAGGACTCTCTATCCCTTTTGACCGAATTTATCATTCATTCAAGCAAAATAAATACCAGTGCCTGAGCCCTGGTGGAGGGTTCTGGGGTTCAAAGCTCTCATGAGACACTAGTCTCACCAGGCCCCACAGAGGGCTTGTGTCATGAAGTCTTTGAAAAATCTGTTAAACAGAACATTTGAACTTTTGGAGGGCTGGATTGTCAGAAGTAGGGCAAGGAAACAATGGTTAGGGACCAACAGAATCTATCTCCCAAGGTGAATCATCAATTCTCGATTTTCTCCAACTATTTTGGGGTAAGAGAGTGGCTTTAAACAAAAATTCTGTAAAGTGAATACTGAGCATATCCGAGAGTACACTGGGAGAAGAATAATCATAGCGGGGCATTTTTAAATTCCTTATATTACTAGGTGATTTCTTGAGAATAATTTAACTTAACCTTGAAATCTGTCTCATTTAAATAATAAAGGGAGATGTAGTTCTCGTACGGACGATTTACTTGTTAAAAATAAATCTTTCTTCTTTCAAATACTTCTTCTTTCCCAGAAAGTAGTCAACAGACTGCACGTCTCTTGCTGAGGAAGTCTTGGGACAGTCGCTTCTGGCTGCGCACGTGGCCTCCAAGTTCCCGCTCCACAGCACCATGCGAGGCCGTGACCTGTGCCCCACAGAAGCTCCTGCAGCAGACAGCTTTGCTGCAGGGGACACTCACAGCAGGCAGGAGACTGCAGCAGGCAGATGCCCTCGCCTGGGGGTGCACTGTCCACTGCCCTGAGCCCCAGCAGGTGGCGGGGGCACTGAATAGCCAGCTGGGCCCCACTGCCCTGTCATCGCATATCCTAAGGCTCCCCTGGAGTCCGGAAGGCCGGGCCTCCTCCCAGAATTAAGCTGATGTAAAGTGGAAAACCTGGTAGCTCCCGCACACCGCACTTACGGGCGGAGTTGTCCTCTTACTGGATGGAGGGCGGACTGAGTCTCCCCTACCTGCCTTCGGGTTCAGCGCTCAGACTCGCTGGCCCTAAATGGCGTCACATTTGTCCTAAGGCGGCCTGGCACCGCGCCCAGCACCTAGGCAAGCACACCCCGCTGAGAGCGCACGGACGCGTCTCCACCAATCACAGGCCACATCTGCGCAGACCACGCCCCGCAGCCCGCGGCTGTAGCCAATCAGGCTGAGGCTGTCTTACTTCCCGTCTCTGGACACGTGCGCTCCCAATCTGCGCTGGCTGCGGGTGCCCCGGAGCCCGGGTGCAGGTAAACTCTGCCAAATTTCATTTGTCTCTTAAGTTTTTCTGTGTACAGTGGCATCTTGGATGACAAAATGACAAGTGGACCTGGACAAGCTTGAACACCCTTGATAATGAGGAGAAACCTTGCTACTCTTTCCAGATACTGTGTTTGATCCGCAGCATGTAGGACGGAAATGTGGTAGACACCGTGTGTCTTCAGCACATCTGGCCTCTGCCCTAGAAGCTGGCCGCTAGAGCCTTGGATCTGGGAGCGGTGGTTGCACAGACCTGGCCTTTCCTAGAAAACTACAAAGTGTGGCTATTTAAAACAAGCCAAATAGCCTTATGATTTGTTTACCTCATCTGGCTTTAAAAAGAGTCTGGCTTGATTTCCTTTATGAACAGCCTTTGTCTCGTGTTTTGGGCATGTTTTTCTTCCCCACAGCTGGTTATGCGATGTTTTAGATGACTCTCTTGTCAGCTGAGGACTTTTTCTTCCTCAGTAAAAATAGATGTCTTCTGATTGGTGCTTGTGGAAATGTCTCTGCATTGTGAGATGCTGAGCCCTCTCAGTACCAACCTTTGCTCTTAAAAAATGTTTCTAAATGAACTTTGAAAAGCTGGAAGACCGGGAAGAAACATTCGTGGGTGCTCTTGTACATGTTCACAGCACATACCTATATACACACATGTATGCATGATTTTCACCTCTGGATCTCCTGTCGCTGGTTATCTGGTAGACCAGATCTAAGGGAAATGGTTGGTGTGGGCAGTGGAGGGAGGGAGGTGCTCAGCTACAGTCTGGCCAGCACAGTTTCCACTGACCCCATGTAACACATGTGGGCAGGACAGAGTGCCACCCTGACCTTCCCTTTTCTGTAATGGCTTCCTCTGCACAAGGTCCTCAAACTTTGGGTTGCATGAATCTAAACTTGCACTAGACCAGTATCACCAAGAGGGAAACCTGGCTCACCTGGAATGAAAGCTCCCTCCCTCTCAAGCCAGGGCGAGGGCAGAGAGATGCAGAGACAGCCTTTCCTGCTGTTAGAACATCCAGCTCTATCTCCAGCCCCCAAACCATGCCAGTTTTCCTAGGAAGGTCCATCTTGTAAACACAGCATCTTAAAAATGTTTCCTTCTCTTAAAGCAAAGTAGCTTAGATCTCTTCAGGCTTTTAAATCATAATTTCTTAAAATATCTTCTAAGACTTTTTCAGTCCTCAAATTTAGATTTCTGTTTCTATTCAATATCCCAGTTTTTTTCAGTTCCTTTTTTTATGTGTGTGTGTGTCGGAACTGTAGCCTCCTCTTTAGCCCCCGTCTTCCACCAAATGTTTTATGTATCTATTGGCATTGTTCAGTAATTAACAATGGCAGGTGTGCAGATCTGCTTCTAGATGAGCTAATTTAGACCTTTTCGTAACCATTGACAAGTACAGGCAGCCAAAATAAAGCAAGATGAATAGACTAATGCCCAGAGGTTTTGGGGTTTTTTTAGAAAGAGGGACAATGAGAGAGAGAAAGAGAAACATAATTTTTATTTAGTTTTTCTTGTGGCTTTCATTGCTCCGAGACTTCATAGTGTACATGATACTGGGGTTTGAACTTTCGTACTTGCGCTTGCTGGGTAAGCACCAAAACCATGGAGCCAGGACTCCAGCCCCAGAGGTCTCTTTTTGCGCATTGCCTTTCATCTCATGATTCAAGCACAGGCCCAGGTTCCCTTACACATGGTCGAGGTGTAAACACCTGAAAGAAACACAAAAATCCCTATCCAGGTTCCATTTTAGTGGGAAAGAACCAAAGATAATAATAATAATTACTGGATTACAATCACTTGGTCAGGGACTTTGGACCCCGAAGGCCAGACAGGGGCAAAGTTTCAGCCAGAGCCGAGCTGTCGTTGGGGAAGTCTTGAGCAAAAAGTGTACAGGAAAGGTTGGAGCTGGTGAGAGAACGCAGCCTCGGGCTTTCCGTGTGCAGAGCAGTGCTGGGAGGGGCAGCCTGCATCAAAGTAGGGGAGCGGGGGCTGCACCTGGGCAGAGGGCAAGGAGGCAACTTGGGTATACACAAAGCAAGAGTGAAGGAGGAGCCACGGGGAAGAAATCATTCCAATACAGCATCTCAAACATGTTGGCTTCCGGAACAGTGTGGATGTGAGGGTCCCCAAAAGGTCCTGTGGGTGCAGGAATGTTCAGAGGTGAAATGATTGGGTTGTGAGAGCTGCGACCTGCTCACTCCATCCTAGTCTGAGGGACTGACTGGTGCTAATTGTAGGCAGGTGGGGTGATGATGGAGGCTCACTGGGGTGTGCAGTGGAAGGGTGTGTCTTCCCTCTGGCTCCGTCCCAGCTCTCTGCTTCCTGGCCCTCACGAGCTGACATCTTTCCTTCACTGGGTCCTTCTGTCATGTTGTGCTGCCTCACTTGGACCTAGCACAACGGAGTCAGCCGTCTGTGCACTGAGACCTCTGAAACCGTGAGTCCCACATAAACCTCTCCTCCTCTAATGTTCTCTTATTGGGTACTTTGGTCACAATGACACAACAGCTGACCAAAACAGCTTTTCTGAAAGCAAAGTGTCTTAAGGTCTTTTCCATTCTCTAAAATCTAATCTGTGGGCTGGAGAGGTGACTTAGGGGTAGAATGCTTGCCTGACATGAGTGAGGTCCCAGGTTCAATCCCCAGCACTGCATTAAAAAAAAAAAAAAAAGGAAAAACAAAAACCAGATGAAAAAAATTCTCTCTCTAAAAATAAATAAATTATAAACTCCTAAAAAAAATTCTTCCAATACTGTTTCAGTCCTCTAAATTGAAAGGAAAGAGATGAAAATGAAGGAAATCAAGAGAGAGGAGAGTGGCAGCTCAACAGTAACACAGGTTTATTAGGGAAAGACCTGTGGAGCCTGAGAACCACTGCCGCTTGCGGACTGGGGTAGATATAGAGGGAATGAAGCGGGAGGGGGCCACCTGCGAGTTTTCTGGTTGAATTGGGTTTTTCCAGTAGGTGGGATTCAACTGAGTTTTTCAGTAGGGTGGGGATACTCTAATCAGAGCCTGAGGAAATAGCTTCCGAGGAGGGCCAGAGTCTGTAGATTTTGAAACGTGAGTAGGGGTTTGCTGCCTGGCTTCTGGTAATTTTCCACATCCATCATACATTACTTTAGATTTCTATGTACTGTTCCATTATGTGGCTACACCTTTATTTATGAAATTCTCCCTTATGGGTAAACCTTTTTGCTTCAGTAAACACTTGTGTAGCTCAAGCGTCACTGTGTGCTCAGGGTGGTGCTGGTGTTGTGGAGGTCGGGTTCGTGTCCTAGTGGACAGGCTTTATTTTACAGAAAGTAAAGCATAGGGAAAAGAGCAGACGTCCCCATGGTGGGAGAAGGGGACAGAGCCAATGAGGTTTGTCCTTTTTATATGATGTCCTCTCCTCAATTGGTCACTGCTTCCCGGCCTCTGTACCTAGGACACAGGAGCTGGGAATTCTGGTCCAGTCTTTGGTCCATGCCTAAGGCACCAATATAAAGAATGTGGCTCCTTCCTTAGCAGCAGGGAGTGTCTGCATCTGGGCCTATCTTGTCAGACTCTTATTAGCACTGGGGGATGTCAAATAGATCTTAAAGGGAAAAAACCAGTTTTCCCTTGATTGACTCTAACCACTCTTGACTGCCTAACTTTTTCTCTTTCAAGGGCAAATTCCCAAAGGTGAGCTTGCTAAGCCAAGGGTCTGCAGACTTCTATGCCTCTTGTCACAGACAATAATAATTTTTTAATGCAGGGTTTAGCTTACAAATAGGAAAAATGAACTTCTGTGGGTGATTTTCAAGGTGACCTGAAAACTTTTCCCAACTCGCACGTTTTTTCCGATTGGGGCTCTTGTTGTGAAAGAAATCAAGGCAGCGTGGAGGGCTGATGTTCCCACTGAAGCAGGGGTTTCGAGGAGAGGCAGGATTCTCTCCTCGTGCTGGAGAACAGGGTTTGGGCTCACTGCAGAACTCCATGGCCAAAATACCCTGCTTTTAGTGTTTGCTGCTATTCCCAGTTAATTTGGGCTGGCTGCAGGTTTCTGCAGCTGAAATGGTGTTAGCAGCTCCATAGCTAAGAGCTGGGTTTTCCTCTGCTACTGTTGAATGGTGCGTTGCAGCTCTGGGTGTAGAAGCACACTCTGGGAATTCAGCACCAATATTCTTCTGGGTTCTTGTCTTGAGAATTTGAAGGAAAAAACCCACGGACAACCATGGAAGGAAAAAGTAAAAGGAGTAGGATTTATTTAAGGAAGGAGAGCAGAGCCTCAGAAACACGGAGGGGTACCTAGAGGCAGGATATCGTCAGATGTGTGTTAGTCTGAGGATTTATATTGGTTTTGGGTGTGAGCTCTGATTAAGATTCATGTAAAGCAGGCATTGAGAAAAGCACCAACTTCATTGGTTAAACTCTTTGCAAAACAGGCAGCAACTCTTTCCTCGCTCCCATCTGTGTCCACACCACTTCTTGGTTTTCCCACCTCTGGGACAAAGGAGTTGCTCCCACAGGTGAGCCTCATGGTCTTTTGCATTTGAAGGTCCTGAGCAGGCCCACTTGTCTCTCTAGCTGTAGGCTTCTGGGTGTGGTTGAGTGTGCCCGTGGTCCTGACTACCCAGCCATCTTACTATCTCTCCTACTCTCTATCCCCTCAAGCCCAGCCAGGAACTCTGCCTGTTTCTGGCTGGGAAGAAATGTGAACATGCACACTCTAAAAGCGCTGTCTTTGACTTTGAGGGGTCTACAACCAAAATTCAACCGTGACTTACAAATTAAGAAATGAGCAAAAGTATAAGGCTAAACCAGAAAAGAACAAAAAGGACAAGAACAATGTCTGCCACCTCAAATGTGAACCATACTCTAAGTTGGAGCTGCAGGAGAACAAACCAAGCACATGAATCTGGGGAAGGGAAATTCAGCCAGTAAATAAAGGAAACCCACTTGGACTTAAAATGCACTGGGAGAAGCATTGCATACCAGTTACAGGGAAGGGATCCTTTAATGACACCCTGGAAAGGGTACCGGGGAGTATTTCAAAGTTTCATTCCTAAATACATAAGACTAGTTCAGGGTTCTTAAAATCTTCAATGTAAAATATAAAAATGTAAAAGCAAAGAGGAAAGCAGGTGAATATTGTTAGATGACTTCAATACCGATGGCCATATTAGATGTAAATACAAATTCCTCCTTTGCAAAGCACGACATTTAGAGGAGTGTCCCACCTCCCCACAGCATTGCTGGAATTCCCTTCCCAGGGTAAACTGACTACCTCCCTACACCTGGGCCCTAAGGTAACCAAAGCCATGGCGCAGCCCCACCCAAGCCCTATTCTCGCCAGAAGCCTCCAGAGCTAATAAATTCTCTCACTCCAGGCCTTGTGTTCCAGGGCTCTCTGGTCCTGGGAGCAGCCATCTTGCTACCTCCCCTAATGAAACCTCTTGTCTCAGCTACCAGGGGTCTCTTTGCTGCGCGAGCGTGTCCAACAAATATTTATGTGACTTGTTTGGGAATTTTATTTATTTATTTTGTACTGGAGATTGAATCCACAGGTGCTTAACCACAGTCCTTTTCATTATTTATTTTGAGATAGGATGTTGCTAAGTTGTTTAGGGCCTCCTAAAATTTCTGAGGTTGACCTTGAACATGTGATCCTCTTGTCTCAGCCTCCCGAGTCTCTGGGATTACAAGCATGCACCACTGGGTAAGGCAGGATAAACTTTTTTTTTTTTTTAAGAGAGAAAGGACAGTAAGAGAGAGAGACAGAATCAATTTTTATTGAGTTTTTCACATGGCTTTCGTTGCTCTGACACTTAGCTGTGTACATGGGTCCTGGGGTTTGAACCTGTGTACTTACTTTCACATGCCAGGCAAGCGCTGTAACTGCTGAGCCACCACTCCAGCCCCAAGAGTAACTTTCTAAGCTTAAAAAAAAATGGAATAAACTTCAGTAAAGTTTACTGAAACGTGGTATCTACATAAAATAAAAAAATCATAATTATTATCCTAAAGTAACACTAAAGGTTTACAATAATCACTTTTTTTAAGAGCGAGGGACAGTGAGAGAGATAAAGAGAGAAAGAGAATCAGTTTTTAGTTTTTCATCTAGCCTCCATCGCTCCAACACTTAGTTGTGTATGTGGAGCTGGGGATGGAACCCAGGTCCTTGTGCTTGACAGGCAAGTGCTGCAACTGCTGAGCCACCACTGCTCCAGCCCCAACAATCACTTTTTAATAATATGTGTTTAAGGTTTGACATAGACAAATCAACATCTTCAGTAGCATAAACATTTTAGAAACCTTCCCTCTCCTTTTCCCTTAGGACAGAGACCTCTACCTTGGTCCCTATTTTGAAATCTGAACATTATTCATGCAAATAAAACACTTTATTTGTCAAGAGCTCTACCTTGCCTGAGCCAAGACTCAGCCTCTCATCTTATAGTTCCAAAGTAGAATTAACTTTATTTATTCTTGCTAATTCCTTATTGTATTTCCTTTGCAAATCTTTAAAAATGTTGCTTATTAGTGTTACCTTTTGCCCTGCACAAAAATTAAATCAAAATGGGTCAAAGATCTAGATATTAAGCCAATAACTTTAAATTTACTAGAAAAAGAAGTAGGGTCATAGGAGTCAGAAGTGCCTTCCTTAACAAAACTCCTATGGCTCAAGCAGTAAAGTCAAGAATAAACAAATGGGATGCAATTAAACTAAAAAGTTTTTGCACAGCTAAAGATTTAGTCAAGAGCATCAAGAGAGAACCTGCAGAATGGGAGAAAACCTTTGCCTGTTACACCTCAGACAGAGGGCTAATATCCAGAATATACAAAGAGCTAAAAAAACTAAACACCAAAACACAAATAATCCAATCAATAAATGGGCTACGGATCTTGTTGGGGACCGACCTCAACATGAGGCCCAGCTGGCTTGAGAAAAGATTTGATGGTGAACAACTCTGTCCCAGCCGGCTTGTATCTTCCTTAGTGGCGAAATGCCTGACCGCATTAAGTCATTAGGCCACTCATTTGTTATAATTGGATAAATGTGTTTGCACTGTACCCCTATTGGTTGTTGTGATGGATAAATAAAGAGAGTAGCGACTAGCAGCAGCAGCAGCAGCAACAACAACAACAACGGCGGCGGCAGCGGCGGCGACGACGACGACGACGACGACGACGACGACGACGACGACGACGACGAGATCAGCTGCAGTAAAAGATGCAGGTAGTAGCCCCGGCCCCAGAAATAGGGACTCTAGTACAGCAATAGAAACGGGGACTCTAAATGTGAATAGCCTTGACTCTAAAAAGGATGTTTTAAAGGCCTTGCCTCTAAAAGAGGGAAGGCGGGAA
>PVKS010024384.1:0-31150 GCA_004027875.1 Aplodontia rufa
ATTGTATGATTCTCAGCGTAATAGGGGGATGGCTCCCTAGGATACTTGGAGGTGTAGGGAGGGGGATGAGGAGGGGGGAGGGTGTATGAAGAAATCATAGGAGACTGGAGAGTGGGAATATGGGGGAACCATCCCAGTAGCCGATGCCATTCCTCCACGAGATACCCATTTAACGCATGAGTTCTTCTGGGGGAAACTGCAACAGGTGAAACCCAAGGTGGTCATCCATGTTTTGGTATTACCCCTGGATAACAAAGTATATATACATTGGTTACTGATGATTTGATAATGTTTCCCCCTCAATTGTATCTCTATATACTTCTAATAAAAAAAAGAAATATCTCATTCCATATCCCTGCTTGATTTTAGGGTCAGAATTGAGAGATCAGATATGAGCCTTATTGGTTTGCCTCTAAATGTGACCTAATGTTTCTCTCTTACAGCTTTCACTATTGTTTCCTATTTTCTATGTGAGGCATTTTGGTTATGATGTATATTGGAGAACTTCATTTTTGACCAGGTTTGTTTGGGATCCTGTATGCCTCCTGTGTGTTTGTCTATCTCATTTCTGATAGGGGAAATTTTTCTGTAATGTTCTTAATGCCTTTAGCTTGTATCTCCATGTTTTCTTCTATTCCATCGATTCTCATATTTAGTCTCTTGATATTGTCCCAGAGTTACTGAATATTCTGATCATGTTCTATCATTTTTCCCTTTATTGCATTCTGTGTACTCAAATTCATATACCTTGTTTTCAATACCTGAAGTTCTGTTTTCAGTGGCTGCAGTTCTATTTTCATGCAAGTTAATCTGTTAATGACTCTTTCAAGTGAATTTTTAATTTGATTAATTATGTCTTTCATTTCTAGTTCTGATTGATTTCTTTTCAATGTTTCTATTTCTTTATTGAAATGGTCTTTCATCTGTATTTGCTCTCTTAATTCATTCCTTAGATCATCTTTTAGCTCACTGAACATGTTAATAATCATTTTTTATAATCTTTCTCTGAGATTTTGTCCACTTCCATATCAGTGGAATTCACTGTTGGAGGATTGTGAATTTTATTTTTTGTAGGGGAGGGAATTTTTTGTCTCACTTCTGGGTTTATGGAATATCCAGTTGTTCCAACGTCACATATTAAAAATATCATTATTTACTCATTGAATGTTATTAGCACAATTGTCAAAAATCAACTCTCCATAAATGAAGGGTAAATTCCTGAACCCCTAATCCTATGTCATTGATCTGTCTATCCATACGCCTGCATTGCACTGCTGTGATTACCATAGCTTAGTAGTAAGTTTTTAAATAAGGAAGCATGTCATCAAAATTTACTCTTCTTTTTCTTCTTTTTTGGCTATTCAGGGTGCCTTGCATTCCTATATGGCTTTTGGAATCAACTTCTGCAGTAAAGGCAGCTAGATTTTGAAAGGTGTTTCATTGAATATCTAAGTCAATTTGAGTAGTGTTTCCATCATAACAAAATTAAATCTTCCAATCAGTGAACAGGCTGTCATTCCATTTATTTAGGTCTTTACTTTCTTTTAATTATGTTTTATGGTTTTGTGTATACAAGTCTCAAATTTCTTTTGTTAAATTTATCACTAAGTTTTTTAATGCTATTGTTGTTGGAATGGGTTCCTCAAATTTTTTGAGTTGTTCATTGCTAGTGGGTGCATAGAAATATATATATATATATAATATATTATATATTATTTTTTTTTTATTCCTGTATCCTGCAACCTAGTTGAACTCCCTTTTTAGTTCCAAATTTTTTAAGTACAAATTCCACAGGAATTTCTGTAAAGTCATATCATCAATGTCATCTTTGAGTAGGGATAGTTTTATGTCTTCCTTTTCAAACTGAAAATTTATTTAGATTACCTGCCTAGTTTTCCTGACTCTGGTTCATTGTGGAATAAAAGCATGTGGAGACCCTTGAAGTGTTTCTGATCTCAGGGGACAAGTATTCAGTCTTTCACCATTAACTATAACATCATGTGTGGGTTGTTCATAGGTTGTTTAATGAGGCCAAGGAAGGCTTTTCTGTTGCTAGTTTTATGCAGTGTTTTTAATCATAAAAGAGTACTGGATTTCATCAAATGTGTCTTCTGCATCTACTAGATGATATAGTGGTTTTGCCCTTTATTAATATCAAATCAACTTGGGTTGATTTTCATATGTTGAAGAGCTTTGCCATCCTGGGATAAATCCCATTTTATCAGGATGTATCATCCTTTTTATATGCTAGTGGATTTGCTTCTCTACTATTTTACAGAGGATTTTTTTTTACAACTATATTCATGGGGTATATTGATCTACAGTTTTCTTGTTACCCTAATTTTGGTAGCAGGTTGATACTGGTCTTGAAGACTGAGTTGGGGGGTAATTCTTTATTGTTGTTGCTGTTTGTGATACTGTTTGTTTAGTAACTTTCCTGGACTAATTCTCTAAAGTCTATATTCTTTGCCAAGTCTTATCTTAGCTAGCTTAGCAAGCAGATGCAGATTGAACATTAATTCCTTTGAGTTCCTTGAACCAATAAGTCTTCCAACTTCTATTGAAGGACTCTATGTGTTTGTGGGGGCATGATTTAAACATTATGGCAATTTAAAAATCTGCCTCAGCCTCACTTTCTGCTTGTGCAGCACCTCAAGGTCATCTAGAGATGAGAGATAAAAATGTTCCTAGGTCTCTCTCAGGTGCTTCACAACTCTGCACATACACATAACTTACAACTCCAGGAACCAGAGCTCTCCAAAGCCCTCTACGTACATCTCATGTTCCCAGATTTGAATATTAAATTTTTTGAGCCTCTTGTTTGCCACTCTTCGTATTACGACCTCAAACAGCTAGGCATTATACAATGCTACAGTAATTTTTAATAGTTATACATAAAAGGGGGTTCATTTTGACATAATCACAAATGCATGGAATATCATTTGCTCCATTCCTCTTTCCTTCCCATTCTCCCTCACCTGTTCCCCTTCCTCTACTGGTCTTCTATTTATTTACATTTTTTTAATTGATGCTTTACAGATATACATAAAGTTCTCATTGTTTTGTTTTTAACAAACATCCTAGGGCTATGTTTTTTCTTTTTTCCTTCTTTTTTTCTTTTTAGGTCAAATACAGACAGTCCCTGTGAACTGGTCTTTTACAATGAGCTTCCAAACAGGCCAAATTGTGGCAGTTCTCTGGAGATGGGGCTTTTCAGGGAGCTCCAAATGTGTTCTCATTTGGTGGATGATAGGCTCCTAGTTTCTCTAGCAATGAAGTGTATAAAGCTGATGGTTGTCAAGACCATTGCAGAGCTTAGGAAAGTGGATGGAAATAGAGCAAATTAAAATGCCACAAAGCTCCCTATTCTTATAGAAATTCAGCCATTTCTCTTAAATAAGTGCCCCCACATATTGTTGCAAATTTCTGTTTAATTTTCAAAGTTCTGAAAAAAGATTATTTTTTCAAGTTTTTTAAGTGTTCTTATTGCTTTTACAGAAGTGAATGCTATTAGAAGTCTCATTACACCATTCCCAAAGTGTCTCCCTCTAGTAGTCTTTTTAACACATGGTGCTAAAACACATGGACCTGTATCCCAAATACCTAAACAACTTTCACAACTCAATAATTGAGAAAATTTAATTATTTTTTAAGAGAGAGAGGGACAATGAAAGACGGAAAAATAATCAATTCTATTTTTAGTTTTTCATGTGGCTTTGTTGCTCTGACACTTTGTTGTGTAGATAGATGGTACTGGGGTTTGAATCCGTGTCCTCGTGTATGCCAGGCAAGAGCCGTAACTGCTGAGCCACTGCTCCAGCTCCTGAATTCTTTGAAATGCAAAGAAAATAAAATAGATGCATCCTCAAAGAAGATATGTGGAAAGCAAAACTACATGAAAATGGTGTTCAACATCTGTAGTTGTAAGAGAGAGAAATAAAAGTTTAAACCACAATAAAATATGACACATCTATTAGAATAGACAAAATTTTTAAAGAAAGAAAGAAAAAATAATAATACTAAGTGCTAGTGAGGATGAAGACCAATTGAAACTCACATTCATTGCCAGTGGTTGTACAAAATGCATCAGAAGTTCAGTGTACAACAAAAGTTTAATAGGTTTTTATCCTTTTGTTTTTTGGTTTTATTTTGGAGGAGTGTTTTTTTTTTTGTTTTTTTTTTTTATTTGTTTTGTTTTTATGCCAGGCATTGAACCCAAAGATACTTAACCACTGAGACTCATCCCCAGCCCTTTTTATTTTTTATTTTGAGATAGGATCTCACTAAGTTGCTTAGGGCCTTCCTAAGTTGCTGAGGTTGGCTTTGAATTTATGATCCTCCTACCTCAGTCACTGCAATTACAATTTTTTTGAAGTATATGCATTTAATCAGTCAACATTACAAAGTGTTTATGCTATATAAAACCTCATGACACCAGGTGTGGGGCACCTGTCAAGGGGTGGGGGGAACACAACCTCTCTCTCCCTTCAAATGGAGGGCGACCCGAGAGCCAGTGCACGGTGCCCTGCTACATGGCGGGTGGCAGGTCACTAGCAGGTGGGATCCCGGGTCCTGAACAGGGACACAGCTCCTCTCAGGCTTTCCCTTGAGCTGAGCCTGAACCTCGTGGGTGGGTGGGGCTTTGCAGGCGGGGCACCCAGGGGGACAGTTGGCCCAGGTCTCCAAGGCCTGGCCATGCTCAGGTGAACAGAGGCACAGGAAGCCAGGAGGACAGAACATAACAGCCCAAGATTAGCACAAGACACTAGTTGCTGTGAGGGAAGGAGGGAGAGAGAGGCCTAAAAATCATCTGCCAGCTGAGAAAACCAGAGGCACAGGTGCAGAGGGAATCCTGGAGGAAGCATCACGGACCCAGAGCCTCCCGGGCACCCACCAGGGGACAACAGTGGTGTATACCACTGATAGTTTCTTATAAACTTAAACATACCCTTTATCATACAGACCAGCAATTCTATTCCTAAGTATTTATCCAAGAAAAAAAATAACATATCTATAAGACTTGCACATAATTATTTATAACAGCTTTATTCACAATCGTCAAAAACCAAGAACAGCCGATGTTCATGATCTGATGTGTAAAATAGAAAGGAACAAATAATTACTGCAAGTAATACAGATGAATATTAAACAAATCATGTAAATGAAGTCAGACTCAAAAGGCCTCCAGTTATATGATATTCTGGAAGAAGCAGAACTATATAAACAGAATATAGATTGATAGTTACCAGGACCTAGGGGTTGGGGGAGAGTATTGTCTACTAAAAGATATGAGGGAACATTTAGGGGTGAAGGAAAGGTTCAGTAAGAAATAATATGGATATGTGCATTTATCAATATTCAAAGAACCATATATCTAAAAAAGTAATTTTTATTGTTTGAATATTATATTTCAACAAATTTTACCAAAAGAAAAAAATCCTCTAAATATAATTTTTCTTGGCAAAATTAGTTTAATCTGAGACTACCCTGAGCAAATATCTAATCATAATTTGTTTGTCAGACTATCCAGAGTTGAAATTATCTTTCCTTAAGCATCTAAAAATTCCACTACACCATGAGTTGTCTTCACATAAATATGTAAAAGAATTTGATAGATAAAAGTAAAAATATTAATTTGACAATGTATCTAACTAAAAAGCATAACCACAAGAAGAATCATAGTGGCATGGTAACGAAAAGAGAAATAATATAAATGCTATTCAAGAATTGATTGATTACATAGTAATCATAAAACTATATCACAGAATACTATGTAAACATTAAAATAATTACACAATTGTACGTCAAAATTTATTAAAATAACAAGGTATCTGTGGCTTTTTGTTAAGGTAAAAACAAATCAGTAGATAGTACCCAAGAATGATTGCTTTTGTTTTACAAGTGACTGGAAAAATATGCCCTACAACATAAGTTTTGGATATCTCTTGGTGGACTTATTGTAGGTAGTCTGTATTTTCCCCTTGGCTTTTTTTTTTTTCTGTATTTTCTGAATTTCTTACAATGGACATGGTCAGGCTAAGCCTATTCTTCATCTCAAGACCTGGTAGCCTGAGTCAGGGAGTTTTCTTTGTAACTGACTACTATCTTGTCCTATGGCTCTCAGTTCAAGAAAACAGGGGGACCCTGCCATGAGGGCTCAGGGAGACAAAGTGATAAATGAGCAGGATGCTTTACTGAATCACGCACAGACCTTTTGTATATTTTTTAACATCAAAGTGGGTGTAATACAAAGCAACCCCAGTCATATCCAAATTACACATACCTGAAGCACTGCTCCAGTCTCTTGTGCTTGGGACTGGAGGAAGGAAGTGAGCTTCCAGAGGCTTTGATGAAACCAGTCCCTCAAACTTCTCATCCCAAAAGTACAAGAGCATACCTGCTGATAAGGTGCTTTCAGGGTGACCTGGAAACTTACAACTCCATCTGTTATTACTGTGACCTCTTTCCGTAACCTTTAGATAGAACTCGTTTGATTTACCCAAATGTGATCTGTGTCTGGTCATTCTACTAATATTGACATTTATTAATTCAGTCAATTTCAATTTGTTAAAAAAAAAAGAAGAAAAAGTAAACCTATTCAGGGAATCTGTAATATCATTCATAATAAAATAGAAAGAAAATCTGTGGCTATAAGGTAGAAAGTCCACATTAAATTAAAATTGAAACTGCTCTTTGAACTATGAATTCTGAATTCTTCAAAAAGATAAGCCTCGGGCTCATTACCTATCTGTTGAAGTGAATTATATTTTTCTATTGTAAAATTTACTATGTTACAGAATATTTATTTAATAAAAATAATTCTACTTTAAAGTATAATCTGTGGGGGAAAAAAATTTTTAAACAATGCTCTTTCTAAGCCACCCTAAAGGCAAAGCATGATTTTTAAAGTAGATGTGAAAGACTGATTATATAATTAAAAACCAAAAAGCTAATACAAAGACCACATATATCTGTTGAGAAGTGGAGCAACTACTTATTTCCATACCCTGAATATTCATGGTAGAATGGAAGTTATCTTCTTTTAGTGTCTGCTGACACACTATGTATGGGAGAGAAACTGAAAACACAAACTTCCATATAAAAACACATACACCAAAACAAACATACAAAACCAAATTACAGATGCCTACTCAATTACATTTCCTAGGGGGACTGAAGAGTAATCAACTCTAATCAGATAATTAAGAACACAGGACGTAAAACATGCCAAATTTGTCTTGATCTCAGACCCAGTACCTTTTGAAGTGCAGCCATGATTACTGCCTCATTTGCATATTATGACTCATATTCTGACTGTACACAAACCCTGAAAAACAGAGTGATTACCCACTTCAGCTTCAAAACACACGGTGGTGCTCAGCAAGGGAAGTACAGATACCTGATCCTTCCACCTGCACCAAGATGTGATAAGAGTCTTTACCTCCCATAGTCAACAAGGTAATTCTGAACTTGTATTTGCCTAGCATTCATTCTACAGGCACTTTCTCAAGCACACATCTTAAATTTTCAAAGCATGTACGATTTTACATGTTTCACTGCTACACAACCTGGCTTGCTTTTAAGTTTGAAAAATGCAGTCTTCCTAGCCATAGGGAACGTGAAAAAGGGGCTTGTTGCCAACAAGCCAGCCACTGGGGAAGACCATAAACGTAGGGTCCAGCAGTATAAGCTGGTAAAGAGGTAAAAGTTAAGTGACACATGACCCAGAAGCTCAGAGAGTTAAAATCATCCAGGCTTCAATGTAGTCAAGAGTTCATAACATATGTGACTTCTTCAATGGAAACAAGAATTGTGGGGCTAGAGCGATGGCTCAGCAGTTGAGCTCTTGCCTGTCATGCACAAGGATCCAGCTTTAATCCCCAGCACCACATACACAACCAAGTGGAGGAAAAACAAAAACAAGATGAGAAAAAAAACTTTTAAAAAACAGGAAATGAGAACTGTATGTCTAAGAATTGTAATACCTTTAAGTAGATATGAAGGTTGAGAATCACCCTTGTGGTATTAATGCAACAGAAACATATTGAGCAGTGGTCTTCAAATGTTTTGATCACAGGACATGTGGAGCACTCACCCCCACTATGTGTATCAATACTTATTTATAAATATATAAATGTATTATTGTACTTAGATACTATTATTTAGTACAATATTTACTTTGAATTGATCAACAGCAATTATAGATTCATAGTTTGGTTTTTAAAGTCTTCTTGATGGTTTCAAGTTATTTTGTAATTGTGATTGATAAAGGAATATCATCTTTGTCATTTCCTTATAGCTCTTCTGCATAATTGGTTTATCTTGAAGCCAAAATTCTTTAGCTAGATTTTTTTAACCACTTGTTAATTTAGTGAGAGTAGTTATTTAAATCTAAATTATAAGAGTTACCAGTATAGCTCAGTGGTGGAGCATTTTCCTAGCATTTAGGAGTCCCTGACTTCAATCCCCAGCACTGCAAAATATAATAAATTTTTAAAAACTTTAATCTTAACTGTAACCCATAGACCGACTTATCCAGGTCCACATTAACTGAACATATTGAACATGCAGAGTGAACATGTGTGAGAGCACTGAATTATGGAGCCCCCACATCTCTCATCTTGTCCATTTCTCATCTTGTCAATTTCTCAATGCATGACATGTGACATCTATAACAAGGAAAGATGCCGGTGCATATCTGCATATATAATATTGGTATAACTTAATTTATTTTTTATATATGACATATGTAAAACACTAACATTGAGGGATGTGTGAGAAAGAAGCAGTCACAAGATTGCTTCTAATCAAAGCAACAAAACAAAAACATTCAAGTACGTGAAAAACAACCTCCAAAGGAGTTCAGTCCTAGAGTCCATCATCCTACCTAATCTTTATACTTTCCAAAATCAGTCCATAGAAAACACAACAGTGACCCATGGCATTTTCCTCAATTACATCTCTGTATTTCTTATTTACCTTCATTGCTTTCTATCCTTCCCAATCTGTTTCATTCGCTCCCCAAACAATGAATATTTAGAAAATCCATTTCTCAGCTAACAGAATCCCAACTTAGTACAATTGGGAAATTCTCCAAGTTCACTCTAATAGCCTCTCTGTCCAAGCTCTCCATCAGCCTATCCAAAAGGTGCTTGGTCATCTGCTCTAGTTAGTACAAGGACCCTGTCCAAACTAATCACTTATTACCATCTAAATTTAGATCCATCGACCCCTCTGACTTTCCTGTTTTCTTCATTCCCCTAAGACATCTCAGGCAGGAAACCTCAATTGCTTAAGCAAATTCAAAAAGACACAGAAAGCCACTCAGCCTTACCTCTGCCTCCCTTTCCAGTGCCCTAAGGCCATCGCCACATGCCACTGGCCTCAGAATCGTTCATTGCGCATCACTGTCTGCACACATTACGCAGGCAGAGCGCTGGCAGCGCCTGCAGCCGTTAACTTGGAAACAGCTGAACCCTCACTGCAGTCACCAGTTCTGGTATGTGCTCTGAAACCTCCTAAAAGTCCCCAACACTGCCAGGCTTCAGCCAAGCCTTCCAGAAACTTTCTGCAGAGCACTCCCACTTAAAATAGATTATGGATAAATAAAGCACTACTCCATCAAAAGGCATAATTGGCTTCTAATGAGTTTTTTCATGTTTAATAGCGGAAAATACCAGCATAAATAAATGTCATCATACACTAAATAGAAAAATCCTGCTTACTTCTTTTTTTTCATGAGACACTCCACCCCTTTAAAAAAAAGTTTATTTTTAAAGTACACTAATATGGAATATGAAGTAATTAAGCAATGATTTGAATGTGTGGCTGTTTGGAAAAGACTTTCTGGAGCTTTACAAAACATCTCAGAAGTAGGCAAAGTAGAGCAAATCTGTCCCCACCCTCCCCAAAACTCCAGGAAGGAAATGATTCTTCTCACCAATGAAGATCTGTAATTGCCTCTCTCAGTCCCTCAGCACAGAAAACTCTTATTTTCCACAAAGAGAAAAAAGACCCCAGAGAGAATGCAGACACAACACGCTGAACCTCAGTGAGCCATTTTCATTAAGCAGTGAAGCCGTTACGGCTCCCCTGGCCTGTTTGTGAATAGTGAAAATCTTCCACAGGAATCAATTAATAAGCAATTAATGAAGAATGTTCAAGGAAAGTCTGGGACATTAGGGCAATTCAGGTCCCATAATGTTAGGACCCTACAGTCAGAGGTGAACAGCAGGGCAGATGGCCCAGGATGCAAGCAGCAGGATCTAGGAAACGAATATGAACAATATGACAGAAACTTCTTTTTAACTGCATTGCTTCAGCTTACCATCACCACTTTATGAAAAAAGAGCTGGAAATTTGTTTCAAAAACATCCTCTAATCTTATACATATGTAAATGCATGTAGTAAACACATTCATTCAGTCGCCCTCTACAAATGTTTTATCTTCTGATTTAAAGAACCCTTCCAGATATCATGATCCTCGGGGCCTTACAGCAGATGGGCCCTGACTACTGCCTCTCCATGCTGGGCAAGCCCAGTCAAGAACTCCTACCAAACTCAACAGGCCAAGTGTGGTCTGACTGTGCTCATAACTTCCACTTCCAAAAACAACTTAGTTAATAGCATTTTTAAACAGTCTTTTGACACTGGTTGAATGTGTTGGTAATATATGACAGAACAATTATGTTTACTCATTTTGGGTTGAAAATTTAAATGCTAGCGAAATGTGTGTTATCTCAGAGAAGTGACTTCCTCACCTTCAAGAAGTTACTGCAAAAAAAAATTCAGATAGTATAAATTATATATTGCACATCGTGATTTCGGTCAAACCAATGATGCTTGCTTGCGTCACCTGAAATGAAGACATCTTTTTAAATTTGGGATCAGAGCCATTTTGTTTCAGAAGACATAAAAATCAAACAATCCTGACATTAATTCTCCATTACCTACTAGAGGTCCTTATTCCTCTAAACCCAGACATCCACATCAGGAGAGTGGATCAGTCTTACCTGCTAGGCCACAAGGACAGTGAATCCACAGTTCTCAGATCCTGAACTACAATCTCTTCTGGAATTCTCTTCTTCTCTGAGGCATTATTGGACATATTCTCCACCACCACACTCAACCACAGCAACACTATACTCTTCATCCTGCCTGCAACAAGCTGAAAAAGAAAGCTTCAAAAAACAGAAACTTTCTCATTTTAAATGAAAGGGTGGAGCCAGTCAGAACTCATATAAACTCTAAGGTCACTCATGAAATAGGCTTTATATGAAATACATTTTTCATCCATACAAGTTGGCAGTGTATGCTACATACCACACCAAAATATACACAAGAGACTCTTTTCCATAACATACTATGTTGAAGTGAGACACATGAGTACCAAGAATTATTTCCAAAGTTAAATTAGCAAGATTTTATAGCTATCAATATGTAAGCAATTTGAAATATATGTTTTCAAACTCCTATTTTTTTCTGAAATAACTTTAGAGTCTGTTTGTGATTCATGGCTCTTTTGGGTGCAAGAGCAAAAGACAATTCAAATCAGCTCATAAAATCCAAGATCACCTGACCAAACTGTTAGACATGCAGAAACTACAGCTCACCAAGACTTGACCTCTCTCCTACCAGGGTGCTTCTCTCTTTCTCTCTCTGTCTCTCCCCCTCCTCCTTTTTTTTTTTTTAAGAGAGAAAGATAGTGAGAGAGAGACACAGAGAATCAATTTTTATTTTAGTTTTTTCGTGTGGCTTTCTTTGCTCCGACACTTTGTTGTGTACATGGTGCTGGGGTTTGAACCCCTGTCCTCGTGCATGCCAAGCAAGCGCCATAACCTCCAAGCCTCTGCTCCAGAACCCCTTCCTCCCTTTTTAATCTTCTCTTCTCAATTCCAGCAGTCCTTCCACAAAGGATATATTCCAAACAGCAATCCAGCAATCTGTGATTTTCATCTTGTGATTCCTGCCACCAGAGAGAGATGCATCAACTCGCCAGCTCACAGTTTGCAAACTGAAAACTCCCAGGAAGGTCTAAATGGCCACCCTTGGGCTTAGGTCAGAAGGCCACTTCTAGCCAGGGTTTTGACAGCACCTTTCAGCTACCACAGGATTCTGGCCTGAGAAAAGAGGAATTCCCAGAAGAGAAGATGAGAAGAAGATTAAAAAGCACACATTTGTTAGGATCTCATTCCATCGTGGGTAAAGATCAAAAGAGCTTTGAGGGAAAGTTCAGATTATTTTTCTCAACTTCACGATATTTTTAATTGTTTTGTATTAATTTCCTCATCTGTGATTCCAAATCATTATGTCTCTTTGTCCTTAGTTGTATGGGTTCAATCAAATTAATGATGATACTTTTTAAACAGAGATTATTCTATTTTGACCTACTTGAAATCACAATTTCTGCTTTGTTGGGGATATTAGAAAAACTGCTTTTTAAAGGAGATAAAAAAGAATCAAACAAATGCACTTCTAGAAACTGACATGTTTTATTCTTTTTAAATAAGGCAGGAGATGGGGCTGGAGTGGTGGCTTAATGGTTATGGTGCTTGCCCCGCATGTGCGAGTACGTGAGTTCAAACCCCAACACTACATATGAAACAAAGTCTTGGAGCAACAAGGGCCACATGAAAAAATAAATAAAAAATTGTTTCTCTCTCTCTCTCTCTCTCACACACACACACACTGTCCCTCTCTCTTTAAAAAAATAAAATAAAACAAGGCAGGAGAAAAGCACAGTTAAAATACCTGTTTTTAAAAAATGTCAGTATCTTTCTATAGAATATCATTATAAGCAAAATGGGTCAAGGGATGTTCTAAGATTCCAGTCAACTAGCCCACATATCAGCCCACGTATCAGTAGATCCATACCCTTGCTCAAGTTGCTGTCTTTCACATTTGTCCCTCACTCTCTGCTAAGGCACATTTTCCAAATGCACAAAGGGAAACCTCAGCAACTGGGAGCCCCTGGTGACTTCTTCATTCCAATAATAACAACACAGATAATGCATTGGGTCAAAATAAGAACTCTCTTCATTCACTTGTTAAAACACTTGTATTAGATTTCTGTAGCTTCACTTTGGGTAATTCATTCGTTACATACATTTCCACAGACATTTTACAGAACTGATTCTATATCACTGATGATAACTACATGCTAATACAGACATTCTCCCCCACACCCACCGGACTCTACAAAGACCCCACAAGGGGACACACACTTCATAGCTTTAAAATGTAAATATATGAATTAGAATATCTTGTCTTTGAAGTACTCATTTGAGAAGTTTATAGCAACTCAAAAACTTACACTTTTAAGAAATAAAATTCTTTTCTCTGAAAACATTCTTATCTCCACTTACCTAATGGTATGGTTTGAATGTCCTCACTGAAACTCTCTAATTTCCATTGTGATGTATTAAGAGGTGAGACCAAATAAGAACTTTAAGAGATGATTGGTCATGAAGGCTCTGATCTCATGAATGAATTAATCTATTCATGCATTAATGAATCAATGGATTTATCTTGATAGTGGACCTATTATAAAAGTCAGTTTGGCTCTTTTTTAAATGTGCCTTTCTCACTCTGTGATACCCTGTGCTGCATCGTAACCCTACAGAGAGTTCCCACCAACAAGAAGACCCTCACTAAATACAGACATGGACATAGGATTCTTTGGGAAAACACCCCACCCAGTCAGAACAGTACCCACAAAGTTAAAAGCCATTCAGACAGGTTCTCATGAAAATACTACGAGAATACCAGGCAGACCTGTGAAGTCTCTTCCACAACATTTTGTTCTTAGGAGCCACACTAATCATGGTGCTTTCTGATGGCTTCATTCTTGCAATAGTCACATAAAGGAAACAGTTTGATTATCCCCTGAATTTTGATCTCCCAAAGACTGAAAAAGCAGCCCCTGAATAGAGCACAATTAAGGGGGAATAAGGATGACTCTTTCTGAACATGGTCAGAGAGAAAATGCCAATATTAATGATGAGCCTAATCAGAGGTTGCTGGGCACAAACACAAAGCCAGATGAAACTCAGACGCTTACAGTCTGGTTACTTCTATTGTGTCAAGCAAAGCCAGTCCAGGATGGTATACAATATCTATGACTGACAGTGAAATGAATCTAGTATAAATTCCTTGGAGCATTTCTTTTTAAATTTGGGAATGGTAGATAGCATCCGTAATGTCCAAATACATAAAATAACAATGCTGAGGTAACAAACAACTGGAAAATTGAGTTTTATCCCTGCAACATTCAAATTAAGTCAATTTACTGGGCTGTCTCATTAAGAAAAAAAGACGTGGCAAATATGTTCAAAATAGATCACCAGCGGATGAAGCAAAGGCAAAAATGATGGGATCTGTTGAATAAATTTAAAGTGTTTCAACAGAGATTTCACATTTTTAAAGGAAAATACAGAAAATGAAACAGGTATTCCAAATAAACATTTTAAAATCAAAGCAGTGGGGTTTGGGGTTGGTAGGCAGTGTTTATTATCAGATGCCAAAACCAATCCTACATGGTTTGCTGGAGAGGACATAGACTCAGAGGAGGAAATATTTCAAGGACAAACATCAACCCTTAGTTCTCACTCACATACCAATTACATAGTTTTTAGACTTGTAAGCACAGAGATCCCTTGACAAGTGGGCACTATCACTGCACCAAGGGCAAAGATTCCCCACAGTCAGAGTTAAGGAGACTGCCAATTACAAGTCTTTCTCAAGCATCTCTGTGACCCCAGAGAAATTAGCAACTGAGCGGAGAAGTGTAAGACAGGGAGATTGATGACCCTACAAGCCTACACACTACAGAGAGAAAGAGTGAGTTTACACTATGAACAATACAAAAGTTTCTATATGAAGGTTTTTAACATTTCTCATTAATATAAGATACTTAAAAACATTGATGTTCAATTTCAGTTCAATGGGATGCACTGTCCAACAAAAATACAAAGCCACATATGAAATTTACACTTCCTAGAAGCCATGTTTTAAAAGGTAAAAGGAAATAGGTAAAATTAATTTTAATATGTACTTAACTAAACCAATATATCCAATATATTATCATTTCAACAAGAAGTAGAAAAATTCATTATTAATGATTTTAATAGATTATTATCTATTAAATTATCTGTTTTGGATAGATAATCTACATCTGAAATCTAGTACATATTTTATACTTCTGGTACAGATAATTTTTGATACTCATATTTCAAGTACTTAGTGTCTATTCTATTATATACTATAGCTGTAAAGAGACCTCAAGAATATTTACTAATATATTCAATTAATATATAATAAGTACCTATTCTATTCCAGACACTTTTCAATGCACTAAGGGTACTTTACTCTCTGCTCTAACAGAGTGTGAAGTTTGTCATTTTGGCAAGAAGATGGTTATCAAGGAAATAATTATCCAAATGTTGATGACAAATAATAATAAAGAAAATATATTAAGAGCTGCAACAGTATAAAACATAGCACAAAAGAGGAAGGAAGGTATAACAAAAGAATGGCCATCTAGCCTGAGTATGGAAGGATGAATAGAAGTTGTTCAAGCTTGAGGCCTGGATGAGGGGTGGAAACGGAGAAACGTCATGGGGAGGAATGAAGTGACAGTATTAGATAATAAGAAGATAAATCTTGCTGCTGAATAGAAAATGTATCTGAGATTATATTGAGTGAATGTTTAGAGATCAAACAGGAGGTGACAGTTGCAGTTCAGAAGAAAGATAGTAATTTTTATGGTTTGAACATGAGGTGTCCCCCAAAAGCTCACATGTGACAATTCAGGAAGGCTGAGGTGAAATGATTGGGTTATAAAAGCCTTAACCAATCAGTGAGTTATGGGGATCAACTGACAATTGTAGGCTTGTAGGGTGTGGCCAGAGAAGGTGGGTTCTTGGGGGTGTGCCTTTGGGATATATTTTGTGTAAATAGCTTGGAGTTTCTCTTTCTGTTCTGCTTCCTGATGTGACACCTTAAGATCTCTGCTCCCTGGAATCATGCCTTCCAGCATGCTGTTCTGCTTCACCTCAAGCCCCAAGGAAGGGAACCTACCTCCCGTGGATTGAGGCCTCTGAAACTGTGAGCCCTACATCAACCTTTCATCCTAAAATTTGTTCTTGTCAGGTTGTTCAGTCTCAGCAATGAAAAAGCTGACTAAAACAGTGGTGGTTCTTTTCCACTACAGAATCCCAAAATAGGGTGGCACAGAGACATGCAAGAAATATTTGGAGATCCTGGCCCCAGCAGGTGTGTGGGACACCCCAAGGACTTCTGCCCCACTACCAGACCCCACCCCATTGCCGAGCATGCACAGGACTCTACCCCGACACCAGCAAGCACAGGGAACACCCAGAGGACCCTACACCAGGACACCACCCCACTGTCAAGAGTATACAGGACTCAGCCAGACCCTGATAGGTGCCTGGACCCCACCCCACTGCCACATATGCTGAAGATTCTGGCCCCAAGCAGGCATATGGGACATTTTGAGGACCATGCACTCCTACCCCACTCCACAGCTGCAGGAGCCAAGGACTACAATCAATCCATGGGGTACCATCAAACTAAAAATCTTTTGCTCAGCCATAGAATTAGTCAAAACTGTCAAGAGAGAACCTACAGAATGGGAGAGAATCATGGCCTGTGATTCCTCTGACAGGGAACTAATATTCAAAAATTATAAAGAACTCAAGCTACTTAATATCAAAATCACAAACAGTCCAATCAATAAATGGGCCAGAGAGCTAAATAGAAACTTCTCAACAAAGGAAATCTAGCCAGCCAATGAATACATGAGAAAGCGTTCAAAATCACCAGTAATCAGAGAAATGCAAATCAAAACCACATTAAGATTTCACCTCACTCCAGTCAGATCGGCAACGAAGAATATGAACAATAACAGATGCTGAATGGGTTGCGAGAAGATAGGAACACTAGCACACTGTTGGTGGAACAGCAGACTGGTACAGTCATTCTGAAAAGCAAAATTAGGGTTGGATACACCATACCACCCAGCTATTCCTCTTCTGGGTATTTTGCCAGAGAAGTTAGAATCAGCGTGCTACAGCAAAACAGCAAACGAACATTCATAGCAACTCAATAGCTAAATTATGGAACCAATCCAGATGCCCCTCACTGGATGACTGGACCCAAGAGCTCTGGCATATATAGGTATATATATATACAATGAATTTCTACTTAGCTTTTAGAAACAATGATATTGTGGTATTTGAAGGTAAACGGATGGCAATGGAAGAAAGCATGCTAAGCAAAGTTAGCCAAACCCAGAGAGTCAAGGATAGAAAGTTTTCCCTCATTTGTGGAGACTAGAACAAAAACTGGGCTTCGGTGAAAAGTTGTGAAACTCATGTATTAGACTCAGAAAAGGGATGGCAACTCATAATCTAGGGGAACCATAGACAGGTAGGGACAGAGGGGAGAAGGGAGAGGGAAGGAGGATAAGGAGGGATCTAAGGAGACAGTCAACAATGTAACATTATCTTCACCTACCCCCCGAGATGCTAGATAATATTCATGAGATCATTTAATTTTGGAAAATTCACAATTTTATATATATATATATAAAATACAATTATATATATAATATAATTAATTATAAATATATAATTATATATAGAGAGAGATGTCTATCCATCGCTATATACGTATGGATATTTACAGATGCTATGGAGGAAATATAGAAGAATCAAGAGACTGGGGTATGGGCAATGTTGGGGCAACTCTGGATTTGGATTAAATGCTTATCATATTGTTACTTTATAAGCATTTATAATTGTACAACAACTTAACTCCTTAATTTAAAAAAATATTAAAAATATTTAGAGGTAAACTTGATAAAATATTGAGTCTATACCAATTACACAATTCAATGGGAGTAGAGGGAGAGAAGGAATTGTCAAGGATTCCAGCCAGATTTTTTTACACCAGCAGACAGGTAAATAGTGAAGCCACTTGAGGAGATATAATGGAAGAGAAAGAACAGTAGGAATTCCGCTTTGAATGTGTTTGTTTTGAAGTGGCTGTAATAGAGCCAAGAAGGAAGGTCATTTAGACAAAGACATGTCCCTGGACATAAAAAGAGAGGTTGGGGGCTGGAGTGGTAGCTCAGCAGTTATGGTACTTGCCTGGCATGCATGAGAGTGCAGGTTCAAACCCCAGCACCATGTACACAAATCGAAGCAATGAAACCCACATGAAAAACTAAATAAAATTGAGAGAGAGAGAGAGAGAGAGAGAGAGAGATTGGAGCTAAAACTTTAACTTTAGAGGTCATTGACAGAAGGAAGTCTATCTGAAGTCACAGGAACAGATGGAATCACCTGAGTCCAAATGTCAGGTAAAAGAATAGAGAGCATAAGGCTGAGACACAGAATCTTCACTGTGGAAAGACTGATCTGTGAAGAACTATAACTGAGAAGTGTCCAGAGAGTCTCAGGCCAAAAATACGACCAGTGATGAAGTAGGAAAGCCAGAAAGTGTTTTTTCTAATAAGAGGGAGCAGTAGTGAGTGTGTGGAAAGGTAATACAAAATCAAGGAAGATTAGAAACAAGAACTGTTTAATGGATTTGCAAATAGGACAACTCTATAAAGCACTTTCAATGGAGTGGTAGCAGAAACTGAACCAGGAGATGGAGCCCACATGTATGGACCATTTGGAAAATCTGCTTGTGACAGGACAGTGAGAATCACCACCCCTTGTTATCTTGCTTCCATCTATCAATGTCTGACCCACCATAAACTCAGCACTGACACAGGCATAATTTTAGCTACACACTAATGGTCTGTCTATAGCGAAAGCTAAGCAAACATAATACCCACCACACAAATGGAGACTAAATACCATGAAGTGATTATTGGTCATCAAAAGATACTTCCTATTTGAGGAACTCCCAAGAGAAAAAAAAAAAAAAAAAAGAATTGGCGGTGACGTCAGGAGATTGTCCTAAGACATTGTCCCATGATAAAAGAACTTCCAGTCCACACAAATGCACACATAGTCTACTCTTGGCCTGTGTTGTTCTTTATTATTCCCTATTTTTCTACATTCAGAATCAATGGGTAGAAAAATATTTATGGGCAGGACACCAAGTTGCAGAAAATGGAGAAACAAGAGATGCAAAAAACTGAATCACTAAGTTGAACAAAAGGCCAACCTGTCAACTCATTTCTAGTTCTTAAGAGATTATGATCAGAAAACATTCAGTTTCATGGGTTGCAAAGACCTCTAATACCATTATGGTAGAGAAAAGAAAGTGGATCTCAGACCCAGCTAGATTTAAATCCGGGTGTTCTTATTAATGCTGACCTTGGGCAAGTCACTTCTGCTAAGCCTTGGTTTCTTATACAAAAAAAAAAAAAAAGTCTAATAATATCTCCCTTATATCTTCGTGGTAGAAATTAAATGGCATAATGCTTGGGATGGAAAGTTCTCATTAGTCTGTCTACATTTCATAGATTTTCATATCTTCCCACCAGAGGCTTCTGATCCTTCTGACTGTTTGGTCAAAATGCCCTTTAAATGTGCATTAAACGTCATAAACAGGAGGTTTGTGCTAGCACTTAACACATCAGGAAAAAAAAATCCATGTGAAAATTAGAAGAAATTCAGTAACTAAGAAAGTTAACGTCAGCACATTTTGAGTTAGAGAAATCCTGAAATCACCCTAGTGATGATTTTCTGACACATGACACTATCATTCCAGTCTCCCCAAGAGAGAAAGAGGTACAGTACCCTCCAGTGCAGTACCCTCCCCACTCAGGAAGGTTGTTATGTCAATATCTTTGTTTTGTCAATATCTTTCTTAACACAGGAAGAAGAAAAAGGAGTTCTTCCACTTCTGCATGACCAATTTTATAACTTTAAGTTAAATGACTGGTTGGGGGAATTACAGGAAGCAGTTTTCCAATTTTCATTTATTTTGATGATTTGGAGATTAGTAGGCCTGTGTTCCACTTCCGTATCCATTATCCTAGATTTTGAGCTGCAGATCATTTCTCTAAATCTCAGGGTCAGCTCAAATGCTCTGAAATAGAACTCTCAGATATTTAAAGGATGCATTTCCTAAGGCGATGCTCATCTTCCTCCCTCTTGCATCATACAGTCAGCAATAGTCACTGACCTTTCCCAAGATTTTGAAAACTTCCCACCCTCCCCTCCACAGAGTTTGCAAAAATACATTAATGAGAAGGACATTATTTCAGGGTTAAATGTTTAATGAACTAATGTGCTTTTTTACAGTAAATCAATTAATGCTTCTATTTTCTTTACAAATTACTTTTCTCTTCCCTCACAATCAAGCTCATCTCAGTTATCAAAAGCAAGCAGAGACTTGCCATTTTAAAGGGCTATTTTTGTCATGATCCATACCAGCTAGAAACTTAGATGACAACTACTAAATTAAGAACAAATTCTTACAGGTTAAAGTCAAGGTTTCACACAGTCTAGTCCATCTTATCCTCCACATCTCCCCCATATAATCATCAAACTCTAATTGACTTTAGCCTTCAACCATTTTCCCAACATACCACTCAACCCCTTCTCATCTTGCACTTTGCTAATAATGTTATTGCCTTGTCTGAACTGACTGCTTTTCATCTCCATCCACCCAGACCCTCCGTGCTACCAGATCCAGTTGAAATTCCCCCTTCCCTGTGAAATGTCCAGATCAACACAGCCACTGAACAGCCATAGAATTCATGCCCTGGCGTTTGCATCTCCTAAATTTAACTATACTTGTATAGAGCTATAATTCATCCATCCTACTGGCCTATAAATTTCTTGATGGCAAAACTCATGCTTAGATAGTTTAATAATTCTTTTCAGATAATAAATATTCAGCAAATAAAAAATCTATGCTTTAAAAAGTCTTTACAAATGCTCTACCTCAAATTTGTCTTCATTTGCATTTTGCCTGGCACTCAAGAGTTGCATGAAAGGGTGACAAAGCCAAGGACCTTTTCATTAGTTTCCCAACTTTTTTGCACCACTCACTACATTCTAGTTTTCCTTTCAGTCATCATGCTGTATTCATTTTTGGCTTTCACTGTAAACCCAGATGAGCCCCTCAGAGAAGCCAATCTTCCTTTGAAACTGCACTTCATAATCAGGACTCACAATTGGAATGGAAATTTGTTTTTCAGCCTACAGGCTGGTCCCCTAGGTTTTGAAATTTCTTTTGCAACAATCTAGTAAACATTTGTATCATGAGAAAATGCTCTCCCTCCTACGTAACCGACATCCAAGTCACAGAGCCCTTGGCCTGACACCTACCTTCTCATCAGAACGAGTCTGTTATTTGGACAGTGGATGCTTTAGGTGACCATATCTAAGGAAGGAGTTCCTGGAAAACCTCCCAATGAGGAAGGCAGTGCTTTTAAAGTGCCAAGACTGACACTATGTGTAATCATTCCTCAGTCTGAGTCCCTGTCACAATCACCCTTTAAGACATTCTTCTTCCTGTCTGAAACACTTTCCTCCATCACTTTTGAATGTTACTAAAGCTACATGCCCTCAACCTGCCTTTCTGTATGTATTTATTTATTAGTTCTGATGATTTTAAAAGCAAAGGAACTCTGTTCCCCTCTCTGGAAGAATTAAAGCCAATCAGATCATTTGGGATTTTTCTGACAGCTCACTGTCTGCCACATCAGAGGCAGGGCCCCAGCTGGAAGTGTAAAGACAATGACACGCCAAGAGAGACAGCGTGGACCTCTACTAAGGAGATTTTTCAGGGGACAGCTGCTGGACAGATTTAAGGGAAAGGTTGTCAACTACAGGGAGGTCAAAGTTCAAGAACTGCTGTTTAATTTTCAAGTAAATCCTACAATTTGGGAAATATGTGTCTTCAATTTTAAAAACAGAAAGCAGACAATGAAAACTAGGCCTTAAAAGGATGTAGAATATTGACAAAGAGTAGGAAGCTTTCTGGTTCAGATTTTAACCGTGTATTGAACCTAGCAAGATTGAGTTTACACTAAAGTGTTATTCACACAATACCTTACTTACACTCCCATTTACCAATCCAAAGCACCCAATACCCATCACCAGGCTAGGGAGAAGAGGGACCAGCGGAGAGAAGACAGACTGCACAGAGATGACCATGCCCCTTCATCCCTGCCATTCTTCCTAAAGAGAACCTCAAAGAGCTCTCTTCAGGATTTAAAGGTTACAAAGCATCACTAACCACTTTCAACATTTAGCTATGGCATTATTCTCCAGTAAATTGAAAGCAGAGTTGATACAGGTTTTTATGCCCCACACCTCCAGAAGAATTCACAGAGCTTGACCAGAAAGAAATGTTGCTACCTAAATGATAAAGGGATCATTCTAATTTAATTTAAAAGGGCAAGCCATTGGGGAGCTGAACACCTCAGGGCTTATCCACAAGAGCTAAGGCCTTTTATTACTAGACTTACATGTCCCCACACCACCCAGATCAAAAGTGAGTGAAAGTCATTTCCACGTATTGACTCACTGGTCGTCTGTGGATAATGAGTTTGTTATCGCCATCCATCTCTCATTAGGGAGGGACTTGCCCCTTACAAACATGACACAGAGTGGCTAAACTTTATAAAGCTTTTATGAGCTGCGTAAAATTTCCCAGATCACCAGGGACAGCAGATTCTAACTTCATTGGCACTGGCTAGCTTTGGCAAATATAACCTTGACACACTTCCATTTCCATAGAGGTAAAACAGAAATGCCCTCTACAACAAACCATCTTTCACAGAGACTCATCAGGATTAATGATGTTGGTGTGCATTATAAGGAAAATGTAAAAATCAAATCCAAAGCTGCATTTTTCAGTTATACTAACAGTGGACACACCATGCCTGACAGACAATGATTCAACAAGATAAGGAATGCAGAAGTCAGTTACTGGGGCTTTGCAACATAATCCATATGTGATAGGTGGCATTTTAGCATGGAGGTAGCTGTGCATCCATCCTCACCGTACCAAAGGCATCTAACACACAGTTCTGAGCTCCTCTGATCAGAATTGCCCAGTCCACCAGGGCCACATGGACCTGATCAAGATACCTCCTAAGAGGAGCAGGTGGGGAGCCCATTAACTATATCCTCTTGCCTATCTCCTCATCTGGAGTGTAGTTTTTGACTCCTTACTTATTAGTTCAGCAGTAAAGGACAGAAAAAGTAAAAGCAAGTTTTAACATAGTCCAAGTTATGATTATCACCCAATCTTCAAACCAACCAAAATGTCATTAAGTCAGGACTGAATACATTGCCAAAGCATGAAAATAAAATTTCCTGAACACTGTGTGACAAAAGTGGTTCTGAACCTCGCCTATACACTAGGGTCACCTGTAGAGCTCTCAAATTCCAGATATTTGAACGGAATGCTAAGTCTGAACTTCTGGGGTATGTCACTGCTTTTCAGGTCTCCTTAGGTGATTCCAAAGTGCACCCAGAGTTGAGAACAGTGTGCAGAGTATCCTGTGCTACCACATGAGCTCAGTACTAAGATGACCATGTCATCCCAATTTGTCCAGGATTTACCCAGTTTCAGCACTGAAAGTTCAACATCCCAGGTATTCCTTCAGTTCCTCACAAACTACACAAACCACTTGGCCAGCCTGGTGCTGAACTATAATTTTTCAACAGCAACATATCAACCCTAACAACAGGGAGGCTCTTGTTAATCATCTTAACAGTCTCCATTAACAAGCTATGTCAAATCAAAATCTGCAGTTTTTCACCTGTACTGTAAATGCTCTTTATTCTGCATCTCATTCCCCATCCAAAGGACTCAGGGATAAAATATCCAAGACCTAGGGGATACTAACCATAAGCAAAGGAAACCTGAAGAAAGCTTTAAAAGAGAGAATGAAGAAGGCCTAGCAAAACCAGAGGAAAATGAAGGGGTACATCAAAAAGTAGGCCAGGAAAATAATTTGCAGAATCTATACTAGAACCCTTCACCTTCATTGGAAAACACAACATATATCTGCTCTAAATAAAAATGTCAATGGTAAGAAGACAAAGGCAAAAACTTCCACCTGTTTTTAAGAGCATATGTCTTCTTCTATCACTTCATAAAATGTTTCACTGTAAAAGTTTAAAAATAAGGACAGAGGGGCTGATTCAGAACCATTTACTGCTCCCAGATAATCCAAGGTCAATGAACATTATAAAGTCCAGAGTACATCTGAGCTAAAGGAAGTTATTTCTTTGGTAATTGGCCTCCATTTTGAAATTTGTGCTCATATATTATGAATAACTCTTTCTTGTGTAACTCACTTAACAAAAGCAAAATATAAGAATAGTATACATGATGGACTGATAGGTCAAGGAACATTAAATAAGACACAGAAATAAGGAAGAGAAAATGTTATTTCAGAACTTTTTAAGTGTTAAAAATAAAAGTCTATACTTTTAATAAAATCAAACATCCAGGGGGGAAAACTGGAAGAAACGTTCAGCATTCATTCTAGAAAATTCTCAGCTATCAGACAAACTTAATATGGAGTAGGTTTTAAAGTTTAATTATTAAATCCTTTGGGAAAGGTATTAATAGTCTCATTTCACAATTTTTAAATCTAATCAGGAAGTTAGTTACAATAACTCTATGTTTTCCTTTATTTTCATTCCGGAAAAAAAAAAGAACAAAAAAAACATAGTCAATCACCATTTCAACCTTCAAGATATTTGAGAACATTTAAATTCAATCTCTCTTCTCTTTCTCTCTCTCCCTCCCTCCCTCCCTCTCTTAGAAAAACAGTGGAAGTGTTTACCACTTTACAATGCCAAATGACCAATCACAAAGGTTGTAGTTCTTACATAATTGAGTCATTTCTAAAATTATCTTGGTTTAAACGGAAAGAATTTCTGGATGAGAATGATTCCATGGGTGTGGCTAATTGTTGAATTTCGTGAACTACTTGTGTCAGGTTTGTAGCTTGAAATTAGCTGTGGCAGATATTTACACCACAAGAATTGGCAAGAACTATGAAAGAAATCAGGGAAACTGGAGTTCAAGATGAAACCAGATTCTCTATTTCTGCTAGTGGGTAGTGGCTGTCTAAATTACGGGCTTCTGCAGCTGAGAAAGTCCATTTTGGTGTTAGCAGCTCTCAGCAGCAGACTATGCCCCCAATATTGCAGATTAACACTTAAGTGTACAAGTCTAGGGGCTTGTACAATTACTGGGTGGGGCACTGGTTGATATCTGTGCTAATCGAGTATTAGCTATTCATCAACATCTATGCTATGTAGTACTGGGAAAGTGTTCAGGTTATCGGTTTGGCTCACAACATTCTGATTGGTTAATCCTTGAGTTTATAGCCTTCACTCAGGTTTCTCTTGTCTTCCTTTTCCTGCAGCTTGGAACAAAGGAGCTGAAAATGTTTAGAATGTTTCTACAAGTTAATTTCATGGAGTAGTCTTCATTTAGAGAAGCCTCTTCACAGAGGCAGAGAGAACAGATTTCCTCAACTGTCTGCCTGGTTTACTATCTATTTGTTCTTATTCAGCAGAACTTTTTTTAATTGAGAAGCAATATGATGTTTTGATATACATATACATTGCAGAATGTAAATCAAGCTAATTAAAATATCACTCCTAACATACTTGTGAAATAGATATCAAAAGTTTTGGAGGAACTGTCACACTGCTTTCCATAATAGCTATATAAGTTTATGTTCCCACCAACAGTGTTCAAGTTTTCTCCACCAACACTTACTGTACTCGCCAACATTTATTGTCTTTTATCTTTTTGGTAATAGCCTCCTAACAGGTATGAGGTGATATCCCATTGTGGTTTTGATTTGCATTTCCTGATGATTAGTGTTATTAAGCATGTTTTTTCATATATGTACCTACTGGCCATCTGTATGTTTTCTTTTGAGAAATTTATATTCAGGTCTTCACACTTTTTAAAAATTTTATTCTGAAGTTGAGTTGTTGTACAATCATAGATATGTAGTAACAAAAAATATGATATCCCCCTAATCCAGAAACATCCACAAAACCACCACTTGACTCTTCTATATTCCCCTCCCCCGCAGCAGATATCTCTCTCCACACACATTTTTAATCTATTTTCTTCCTATTGAACTGTTTGAATTCATTACACATTTTGGATATTAACGCCCTATTAAATGTATGGTTTGCAAATATTTCCATTTAGTCTGTGAGTTAATTCTTTCCTTTGCTATATAGAAAGTGATTATTAAACATTTACCAGCACACCACCTGTTCTAGCTCACCACCCATCTTGAATATGTAAAATGAAGCGGATACAAGTTTTTTAAAGTGAATTCTGGAGCAGAAAAACAGATGCTTCTACAATAATCATCAGTGAAAAGAATATAATTTTTCCCTACCACAGTGATAGAATATAAAGAAAAAGTAACTGCTCTGAATCTCAGTCCAACATGGATTCACGTTTAAAGAAGAACAGCACAAATAAAGCTATAATGTGAAAAGAGGCAGATGCCCTGGAGGGATTCCAGAAAAATTGTGGTGAGGATGCAAGAGACTGGTCGCCCTCATAAGAGCACCACTCACCACCCACAGGATTCCTAAGAGAGACCTGACTCCTTTCATTTACCCACCTTCATAGGCCAAAATGTCTTTTCCTTGCTACATCCCCACAATGGTGTCCTGCATCATCTGATTCCAAAGCTTTTCTTCTCTGTTATATCAAAGTCTTCCTGAGGAGAGAAAGAAGGCAGCTGCTTATTTCTCATTCTGAAGGTGAAGTTAAAGGTAAGAGATGAACAAAAAATTCTATTTTTGTTCATGCTTTGTAAACATAAACACAAAATTACTGTGAGTCCTGACAGTAGGTTTCTGTTCATGTTTTTATCCAAACACGTTGAAACGCTGGTTTCTTGTTTCTCTCCCAGGAAGATGCTTTATGTACCCAGTGCTTCCCTCCTAATCTTTCACATCCTTTTCTGTGACAGTCTCAAGTGAAGGTGCTGCAGGTCAAACTTGCATTGATTTAGCCATGCTTCCCTTGGCTTGCAGAGGGGAGAAATGTGTCCAGTCCCTTATGAGGCATAAAGGTAGAAAATCAGGTTTCTCAAACGGCAGTCACACTCTGTTGAAGCAAATACTTTCCTTGGCCTGCCTGGGATCTGATACCCTGTGCTGACGGCTCACACAGGGACACCTTTCAGGACCCAGCTGGCCTTTGATACCCCATATCGGGCTGCCCTGTCCTGCAGTTACCCTTTCTACTTCACTCGGACCCATCAGCCTTAGGTTCTTGAGTTCCTTTAAACAACTCTTATCTGGAATAGGATCAGATTTTTTTTTTTTCTCTTCAGCATTTTCTATAAATGTCCATATACTCCATGGAAAGAAAATAGGGGAGGATAGGTAGGAAGGAAGGAAGAAAAGGAGAGAAGGAAGGAAAGGAAAAGAGGAAATGTCAAGGGACTTTTTCTTATCACACACCATTCTCCTAAAACTAAACCTTTTTCTCCTACCATCTTTTCATCTCCCTGGATTGCCAAGATTGTTCAGCTGTGGCAACACCCATCAACACTGTAACTCACACCATTTGCGATTCCTCTACATCTTGACAATTTACTCTTTTCCCAAGATATTTTTCAGAAAAGGTAAAAAGGAGGTTAAAATTTTTTTTCCTCTGTAGCAGCTTTGGGAATTTTTAAACTGGAAGGTGTGTTCACGTCATTAAACTAGCAAATAAACAAGCAAAAATAAGTTTTTTTTCCAAAACATCATTTTTTAAAAAAAGAAAAGTGTGGGAAGTATCACAGAATCAGATGTTAGATGTCACTAAAATATTTCATTAATTCAAAACAGGTAGTGCATTAAACTCCAACTACTTTCCTTCCTGAGGTAATACTGGCAGCTTGTTACCAAAGCCAGAAAGGAATAGATGAACCTACTTTCTCCCCCAGACAATGGCATACCCAGTCTAGAAAGTAAAAGGAGGGTCAGTGCAGAGACTGGCTGGGAAAAAGGATTTATACAAAGAAGCAGTCTTACTGGAAGCCATCCCCATTGTGCCCAGTTATTATAAAGCATTGGTTACAGAGTATTTTTTAGTTTTCTGTAGTCACTCATTTACATTTGAAGGTAAGCAATGAGCAGTCAACAGAGGTTTAATTAACTCTGCTTTTGATTACTACTGTGATGTAATTAATTATCTCTATGCTCAAAATTTGGCTGATCTTTTGTAATATCTTACAAACAATGGAAAAGCAAGATTTTTAACTATTTGTGATACTTTAGGAGCTTCAGGCCCCCCAATTAAAAATGCCAGCATCTAAATAGTAGCCTCCCACATTATAGTGCTCTCCCATGTGTAGGATGCACAAGTCCATAAGGGTGTCTGAGATGGTCCTTTAGAGTATTGGAAAAAAGTAGACAACTACATTTATATTTTAGTTTATAAAGAAAAAGAAATCAACCTCTACTAATATCTGATATGTGGATCAGCTCTGATGCCCTCACTCAGTCATAGGTGTGATTATCAGGCGGTCAGGTGTCATGGGTCCTGCCCCCTTGTTCATTTGGTTTTCTGCATGTTACTCAATGTCATACTTTGAGTCCAACTAAGTAGACCCTAGAATTATATTATCTAGTTTTAATCCAGCTAATCATCACCAGATGCTCTGAGGGCTTGATGATATTTCTGAAAAGAAACCAACATACTAATAATGCAAATACACATGGAAAAGAAAAAACAAGAAGAGAGCAACAGCAACAATGACACTTCTACTTTCAGTGCAAGCTCTGCCAGCTACACATTAAATCAGTCACTTTAAGGTAAATTAGCTGTTTTAACAATAAGCAAGAAAGCAACTTCTTTTCAAAAGAAATCTATGCTATGGAAAAAGCATTGTGAAAATGAATGTTTGGAAATGTTTTCATCATTATATGATTGTGTTGAAGAAAACACTGTAAGCATATCACTATAAACATGCCTATCTGAACACTATTTTTAAATCTTCCAAATGGAGAATTTCAGTGGACTTTGAATGCTTTGTTAAAGACATTAAAATGCATTATCTTCAAATTAGTTTTGCGAGAACATCTGATTGAAATCACAGAAGATGGAAATTTGCTATCCATATTTCAACAAAAACCACTGCAAGATGAATTTTAAGATTGAAAATTGACTTACACGTTAAGTGAAGTCCATGATGCACTCTGCTTTTGAGAACTATTCTTCAATGATGATAAAAATTGAAAACCATGTCTAAAAATAAATTTGAATTAGAAACATATCATCTAATTGCTTTAGTGTAAAATTCTAACAGTTTATGAACTAATAAATATTCAAGTACATTATTCTTATTTAAAAAGTAATATTTTGATGACAGCAAAAATGTTATAACCATAAACAAATAAAATACATTATTATTTTAAAGTATTTATATTTATGTCATTCTTTAATTCAAGTGTATATTTTATTTAAAAAATACATATGACTATTGTGGTACATTTATCTTAAGTGATAAGTAGATGTAGATTATGAGTACATGTTCAAAAGCATTTTGCTGATAAAAAGCACAAGATCCAAAAAATTTTGTAACAATGGTTACAGTGGTCTCTGATGACACCTAGCCTAGTAAGAATTTACTTCCAACATA
The DNA here is from genome assembly GCA_004027875.1 of Aplodontia rufa. Classification (NCBI taxonomy): domain Eukaryota; kingdom Metazoa; phylum Chordata; class Mammalia; order Rodentia; family Aplodontiidae; genus Aplodontia; species Aplodontia rufa. The sequence goes on from PVKS010024384.1 coordinate 29,639, forward strand.
TTATGATGACTACTGTGTACCCATAGAGCTAAAGCTCCTTGGTAAGTTAGGTAGTGATGAAAACATATTCAGAGTAGTGCATCAGTAAAGCTTCAATTAAGAAAAATAAGATATAAAGGGGAAGAAGATGGCAGCCGACAGGAGGGCTACTTAGAATTTCTCCATGAAGCAGGATGCCAATGGAGGGAGAAGTGCCTTTCTGCCAGGTGGGTGAATGGCAAAATTTTGCTCAAATTCATTAGCAGACAAAGAAGAAAAACTAGAGACGCAGAGTTTTGGATACCACAAGCAAGGAAGAAAACCCATAGAAGCCAAGCAGCTCCACCTGCAAGGACCACCACCCAGAGGTTGCACTCCTGGTTCAGCACAGAGAGAGGGAAGAACACTCACAAATACAGGAAGGACAAATTGGCACAGAGAAACTTGCTATCAGAAGGGCTCCTGCTCCTCGGCTGAATCCAGGATCTGTGCTAGTGCACATACTTAGATGTGCCTCCAAACTGGCCATAGAGAGTCAGGAAGATTGCCATCTTGAGAAGGTGGGGGATCCAGGCAGCTGCCCCAAGAGCCACGAGTTCAGAGGCTGCCTCAAATGTGACACCTTGCACCGCTGACCACCCCAGGAGCCCTGTGATCTGACTGACTCAGGCACCACAAGCTTGTAATTTTGACTGTCTCAGACCTGGTGAATTTAGGGTGGAGATGGTCCCAGGAGTCCTGTGCATTCTGGGCAAGAGTGTCTCTCAGGCCCCACGAGTTTGGTGCAGAGACAGCCCTAGGAGCTGCACATTCTGACAGCCTCAGGCCCAAAGAGTTCAGGGTGAAGATGGGCCCAGAAGCCACATGCCTTTTGAGATGGTGAGGACCTAAGGGCCCACAAGTTCTTGCAGCATCTGCCCCAGGTCCCAGGAGTTCAGGGTGGCTACACCCCCAGGATCTGTGAGCTCTCCTCACAGCTGCCCTGGGATCCACAAGATTACAAGGGGCTGCTGGTGCCCTGGTTGAAGTAGGACAGGAATCTGAGCAGGAGGACACAAAAGCACCCAGGGTCTCAACTCAGGAAAGTAGAAAGGTGGTATTCGCAGAAGTCATGGTAGGGAAGGACTGCACCCCCTCCATATGACAAGAATACTAGGAGGATTCCTGGGAATCTGACTGCCAGCTGAGAACAGGAAAAGCCAGGCACTCCAGCAACCTCACCCTGGAAGTGCCTCCATCCAGTAGCCCTGTGCAATCATCAACCCACAATGTCTATTTTCACCTCCTCAGTGTAAACAACCATAATCCTCCCAACTTTCCAGTAAGACATTGTTTTTAATTGTTTTGCTTTGTTTTCTCTGTTTTGTTTGTTTCTTGTTTCTTTTGATTTGTTTTGCTGTGGTTTGTTTTTGTTTTTGTTTGTGTTCTTGCAGACCAGCACATTTTGTTTTGGTGCTGTGTAGACTCTCAGTGGTGACCTTCTCTGCTACCCACTTCTTTGCTTTCTTCTGGCAATAGCTAAATATTATTCCC